>JADLZK010000836.1:0-96673 GCA_015847255.1 Hyparrhenia diplandra | reverse complement strand
CCGACCGGACTCCACCGAGTGACACGGGTCGGCTCAAGGCCCGGCCGAAAGCCGCTAAACCGTGGGTTTCCCTCAACGCCCACATTTCGTAGTGTGGGGTATTTATACCCCCTTGGCTGCCCCTTGGTCTCTCTCTTGATCATTTGAATCATTCCTAACACCTTTGAGCAGCAAGCAAGCCTCCCTCCTCTCTCGCTCTTGTTTTTGAGCTTCATTCTTGAGAGAAGAGTTGATCCAAGTGCATTGCATCGAAGTTCTTGCATCTAGAGGCACTTGGGGATCGCTGTGAGATGGTGGATTTCCGCTTTCTCTTGGAGGCACCGCTCCTAGCCGGCTTGGTGGATTGGTGGAGTTGTTGGCAAGAAGAGGTGATTGTTTCTAGCCACTCCCGCTGATTTGTGAGAGGATTACACACCCCTCGCCGGGAAGACAAAGTGCAAGGAATACATTGCTCGTGCTTTGGGTACCTCACTTTGTTGAGTGGTGTGTTGAGGCTAGCAAGGGCACCGCCTAGCACAAACACCATCCTTGTGTTGGTCGGCACAACCGAGACTAGCTTGTCGGTGTACAAGTGAACTCCGGGTGAACAAATCGACTTGTTCATTGTCTCGTAGTTTGGATCATCACCTTCGAAAGTGATTGATAGTTCATCTACTTCCCGGTGATTGGTTCATTGCCTCTACTAGTCGGGTATATCGCTCTTACACTTGTATTCACTTTCCTAGTTTATATTGTGTAGAGAGCTAGCACTTGCCTTGTGTAGTTGTTTTTTTGCTAGAATAAGTGATCATATTAGGATCACTCACTAGATAGAGTAGTGACATAGACTTTGGAGTGACTTAGAGATCATAGAAATATTTAGTCTTGTCACTAGAAGGCTTGCAAGACCACTAGAGCTAGTGCAAAACCGCTTAATCGCTATTTGTTATACTAACCGTGTCTTGTTTTAGTGAGTTTGTAGAAAATTTTTATAGGCTATTCACCCCCTCTAGCCATCTAGACCTTACAGCAGCACGGCGCTGCCCGCCCCCCACAGCCAGCCGAATATCAATGCCTCTGCTCGCCAAATTCTGCAATTTTTTTGAAAATATGTTAAATTGATTTATTTATGAATTTTGTGAGCATCGTAATTTAGGTAGATAATAAATTTTGAGAAATAAAATGAAATATAAGGCCTAGATACATGTTTGTGCACTCATGCCGCTGCATATGTATTTTTTGTATTGTGTGGTTTTGACCAAAAGCTTTGATGGGGTTTTCAAACTTTCATTTTGTCACACACTCTAACTAGTCATATCCTAAGTTGCTCTCTTTTTTTATCATTTCTTTTATGTCCTTACATTGAGCCTATGATCCCTTATGTTTGAGTCTTCTCCAAATCCCAAAATCTATGCTACATGATCAATCATGGTACCGCTTCTCTCTCCCAAACTTAAATAATCACTTGCTCAAGTCAAACTAATCGCATGTCATGCACCCAAGTTAATATTGATTTTGACTTTCCCTTCTTTCCTCTCTTTGGGAAACATCCTCATAAATTCTCCCCCCCTCTAATTATATTCTTGATCAAATCCACAAATCAAAACGAGAACAAGCGGTGGCCCTATATATCACTCTATCCTCACTTCGTGTCGAATCGGGTCCAAACCGTGTCTTGGCTCTTGCCATTGGTCAAAGCCCAACCATCCTCCTCTCATTTGTGATCCAAAATGAAGCCTAATCAGACCTCTAACTCTTCCTCTCCCCTCTCCCACGTCACCCCTTGCAGCCCCCTCAATATTGCACAAAAATATCAACCAATACAACAAAATATCAAGCCAAGACTCTTTGCCTTCCCACCTCTTCATCTCCCATCTCTTCCCCTTCATAGATACACCTCCTCAGCCCCTCATGCCTCCCCTTCAGTTACCCATGTCAAGAACAGAGGTGGGACGCCCTACACCTCCTCCTACTCCCCATGGCCGCCCCGTCAAATTAAACACGAGAAGGAAGCCCCGTCGCATCGCATCGTCAACATTGGCTGTTGTTGATGCGTCTCTTCCCTCCACCAAGTAATTGTAACACCCCGGTGTTAATCATGTCATTATCATATGCATTACATGAGCATAAGCATCATTAGCATACATGCAATCATGCCATGTTTTATTTTATGCTTAGAAATGCTTAATTTTCCTTGTTATGCCATGTGTGTGTATGAAATGATTGCATGATTCATTGTTTGACCCTTAATTATGTTTATTTATGTTTAGATGATGTTTTTGGAGCAATGTTTGTGTGGACCATGTCACCCAATTAAGTGTCTTTAGGGCTGGTCAACTTAGTTTGACCCTTTGAAATGATTTTGGAAACCTCTTCGAAAGTGCATGATAAATTGGTTTTTGGCAAAAAGTTTCTATATACAAAGTGTAGTACTTTTCTTGTGGAACAATTGGTGTTCAGGTTGCATCTCATGAAAATGTTTATAAAGTCTTCAAAACAGCCCAAACAACCAGTCAAAGTAATGCCAATTTAAATTTGAATTTCAAAGAGCATCTTTGCGTTGATTGTCTTTTGATTGATCGTGGTTCAAATTCTGTTGGGAATTTGAAGAAACTCCAATTGAATGAATTGTAGCTTATGAAATTCTGAACATTTCATGTATAGAAAGTTTTTTGGAAATTTTGAACGGTTTTTAGTTTATGCGAGCAAAAAACAGATAGCAATGTCGATGGCGGCGAAGCCACCGCCCTTCTTCCCCAACCCGGGCCGATAACAACGTGGCGGACGCCGCCATGGAGTGTCGACATCCTCCACTCGACCGACCGAGTTAAAGCCCGTCCAACCCTTGCCTCTGTCACTGACACTCCACTCCACTCGCCCCATCTCGCCATCCACCTCCAAATACAGAACGAGGGCGGCGGCAAGCGCCGCCATGGCTGCCATTGCCGTCGCCGCCGCCTAGCTCGCGCCTGGACCGCGCAAAACCGCCCCAAACTCCACCCACAGCTCCGCCTCTCCTTGATCTACAAGCCTGCACCGTCGAACAAGGTAGAAACGCAAGGTAGAGCCGGCGTTTTGGGTTTTTTCGCCCGGGACCTCGGGCCGCCATGGCCGCGGTCGGCGAGCTCGTCCCCGTGCGATTCTTGGCGTTTTATTCGCCGTTTCTTGCGTCTTGAGTTCTCGGTTGTGTGCTCTAGCTAGGTCTGAAGTGGAACGACGAATAAGCGCCGCCGTTTTCCCGAACACACGGCCGCCGACGAGCTCCACGGCCGCCGCCCGTCTTGGCGATCGCGATCGGTGTCGTCCGCCATCATTTTGAGCGGTAGGTAGGGGATTCGCATCGCCTCGATGTCGTGCAGCTGATGCTCACGCTGGTTTGCGCCGCCACGGCCTCGAACAGCAAGCGCCGCCGCCGCCGCCGCCGCCGCTCGCCGCCGTCCGCCTCCGCACATGCCACAATCCAAATTAGCGCACACAAAAGGGTACCAATCGATAGATCTCGCCGTTCGCGAATCGTTTGATGTACTTGGTTGGCGGTTTGGTCACCGCCGGCGAGGGGCCGCCGAGCCAGCCGCCGGTGCTCTGCCTCTGGTCGCTGACGCGCGGGGCCCAGTGGCAGCAACTTTTCTTTTTCGTTTTCTTTTCCGTAAACTTCGGTTCCAACTTGTAAAATCCATATCTCTCTCATTTTGGCTTGGAATTGAGTGGGACAAATTTTGTTGTGATCCTTGTGAGTAGATCTACAATGCAAAAATATGAAATGGCATGTTTTCTGTACTTTTATATTTTGTTCTATTTTGTGCCATTAATTGCAAGTAAATAGAGTAAATGCATATCCGTGAATGGTGCATGCGAAAAATGTGATTATTGTTTCTGTAGTCATGTTTTTTGCCATGCTCTGTCCAGGAAAAATAAAGTTGACCCTATGTTATGTGGTGGAAATAGCAGTTTGGATTTATGTGCCATTTATGCTATGTTCTTTGGAAATTCATAATAAAATAATTACTAGGATTTCCGCCATGATAATTTTTGTGCATGCTTTTCTTGCTGTAATGTGATGAAAAGTGGAAATAATTCTCTGGTTCCACACTTTTCATAATACAAAGTCTTTTCATGCCTATATTTTGTGCTAGCTTGTCATTTATGTGTAGAATGATAGATGCATGTTCTTGCAAAGAAATTTTTTGTGGGAGTCTTGTGATACCAGTGGAATGCTCCTGCAATGTTTGTAGATTTTTAGGAAGAGCTTGCATATTTGTTCCTTTTCTAGTGCAAGGAAAATGTTTAGTAAATGCATGATGACCATATGGTAAAAATAAAAAGGGAGTTAAACTTTATGTTTTTATCATGTTTAGAAACTGCTAGTAAAGTTAGTTTGCTGGTTCCATGCTTTTCTACATTGAGTGTATATTTGAATTACCCTATATTGCTTGTTATGTATTTCTAGGTAATGTTTTATTTGGTAGTTATCTTTTCATGCAAATTAATTTATCTTTTATGATGATCAGAAGGTTTGTAGGATGCATAATGATCTCTTTTGCTTGCTGGTTCAAGTTTGGTAATATTTACTCTTATAGTTTGAGAGATATAGCTTGTGCATGATTGTCTTGTCTCTCTAGAACAGATCTGCTAGCTTGCTGTTTTGAGTACAGTAGAAGTTAGAATCTGCTGGTACGAGTGTGATGGAGTGTTAGATAATTTCCTAAGCTTTCCAACGACTAATTGTTTGCTATATTTCGAGTTACGGAACTCAAGTTGTGTGCTTTTTCGTGGTGATATGCGATGCTTTGAATAGAATGGTTTACATAGGTGTATGTGATGATGGTGATTTGCATGGTTTGTTTGGGTAATAGTTAGCCTCTCTACAGCGGAAGAGATATGCACCTACTATGATCATTCATCATTATGCATACATAAATCCTTCGCTAATCGTGCATTCACCATATTCACTCTCGCATATGCATCATATCAGGATCGGAGGAGCTAGTTCAAGTGGAGACCGAGGAGCGGGGAGGCCGAAGCTTCATCATCTCGGAGTGCACCCGGAAGGTCCCACAGGGAGGAGACGAAGTCGATCATCGAGCTGCCTGAGTGCCCAGATCACTTCCCAACCACCTTTGTGAAAGGCAAGCCCCGGTGCATGCTGTCCTTTCCTATGCTTTCCAAATGAAATTATCTTGCGTCTCTTATGTTTTGATGCATTAGGTATAGGAGTTGTTTGGTACCGTTGATGCACAATATATCCTTGTCTACCTTGTTACCCTATCCTATTGATAAGTCTAGGTTAAGTATACTCAGGTAATGATGGTTGCTTTAGTTAAGTGATTTCCGGTCACTTACATTGGATTTGGATAATGGTTAGTCACATGGTGACTACATAGTAGATGAGTCATAACCAATGGTATAAAACTTGATAACTAGACCCGGACGGAATTTGTGGTCCTCCGTGCATTGTCGATTAAGGATTTATTACTTTGTCGGAAGTTCATTCGGATTTGAAAGCACCTATCACTTAGTAGGTTCTGCCGAAGTCGTTGAACCATGAAGCCGAGTAGAACTGGGTCGGGCCGCACGTGGCCGTTTAACGCTCCTCATGGAGGAAGGAAGGATGTCTTGCGGGGACACGAACGTGACCCGTGGGCAAGCACGGCTTGAGCTACCCGGCAGTTCGGTTGGTTCCTCGATGAGGGGTTGCCGCCACGCCGCGATACGCACCCCGAACAGTTCCAAAGGTGACCTATGGCTGCTCTTGCAAAAGTATGCCGGGTTTGTGATATGGTATTGTTCCCACCGGGTAGTAATCGATTCGAGTCGCCATCTCTCCCCGACGGTGAGAAACCGATTGTCTCCGCGGCCCGTAGTTTTACATTAATGATGGTAATTTATGGTTATGTATGTTGCTACAAGAATGAATCATATGTGAATCGGATAATCTTTACTTGTTGCTAAATAATTCGAGTATATCTTAATAATGTTGCTAATCAAGAGCAATAATTTAATTTGGTTAAACCTGAAACAAATAGGCTTAATAATTAATCTCTACTCTTACTCTATAAAATGTGAGTCGGCCAGATCCACCATATAGCCAAGATAATCCTTGGAGTCATTTATTTTTGGTTTAAGACGGGTAAGTCTAGCCGAGTACATTCCCGTACTCAGGGTTTTATTTCCCATTGTTGCAGATGGCCAAGTGTTCCATGGTTATTGCAAGACGTGTTTGTATCCTGGCGGTGATGATGAGTGATTGCCTAGGGCAAGGCGGACTCCTTTCCCCCATCTTGTGCTTTTGCGGGGATATGACTTTAAGTGGCACTATTATCTAAGCTTATGTTGGTACTTTGTTTCAAAACTATTTGCTTCCGCTACTATTTGAACTTGGTATTGTAATAACGCTATTTGAACTCCGATGTATGTGGATTTGAAATGTGTTGTAACTTGTGGAATGTACGCACTGAACTTTGAAGATCCTTGGTTGTTTATCGATGAAAGTTTGAAATCCTTCGAGATTTCCGGAATACCGGGTTTATATGCGCTTAATCATGGAAGTGAGGCTACCTCGGTGGCCACTTTTATGCTTAATTACATATAAATTGGTCGGCTCTGTTACAGTAATTCCCCATGGTGAGAACACTCCATGATATTCCCCATCTTCTTTTCCTATTCCTCGCTGCATATCATGATCCTTAGATGATGTATGGTTGATCCCCAGCAAAGTTACTGGTTGTATGCGTTGCTGTCCTCGCGGCCAGAGTTGTTCTTGTTTACGGAATCGGCGTTCCTCGCTGTTTTGTGGCTTGGATCATCAAACCCTTTGGTTCAGTTGTGGATAACATCCTTGAACACATCTCTATAAAAGGGTTTTGCCATATAAGTTGTGAAATCAGAGATATTGTCATCACCGTGCCTGCTGTTCCTGCTGCCTTGACAGATTTCAGCTCTGTGTGCTTTTGGCGTTCCCCGCTAATCCACTGACCAAATCATCAAGCCCTTGAACCTGCATGTCCATAACATTATTGAACATGATCCTGATAGTTTGTTTGGCTCTCCAATCCCCTATGGCCAAGGTATCAAAGCCGAAGTGTCTGCTACCACTCCTGTCCAAACAGCAACCCATCCTATTTTTTACAACCTCGTTCCCCGTTGACCATCAAACCATATGATGAATCCTTTGGACATAATATCATATATATAGTTGCACATGCCTCTACAAGGTTTCATGGCCATATCATCAAATATGAAAGAGATATATCCCTATGTTGCGCTCGCTGTCCCTGCTGTCCCTCAGCCACGCTGATGTTGGTTGGCATGCACGTTCCCGTTGAATCTCTGCAGCAATAGTCATGCCATTCGACCACAATGTATACCATAAAGTCACACACATATCTACAAGTTTTCTTGGCCATATGCACCATAACATTAGAGTTATAAGCATCGCTATGCCGCTGCTCCTACCATGCCAAAATCTGCGCAATGCCTTTGTTTGCCATCTTGCTCCTTAGCTATCCGGTGATCCAAATACCATGTCCTTTTGTCACAATATGTTTCTTCTAGTCTGAAATCCACCTTGTTCACATAAATCAATTCCCTTCCATCTATACTTTTCAACTCTCACACCTTTTAATCATGCCTCCTGTTTTGGTTAGCTTATGCGCACACGATCGTAGAACAAGTCGTACGCTTTCAAACCTTTATAGATTATTTTTGTAATGATTGGTGTACTGTTTCTAGGGTTGTGTTCAGGTGCTTGTGATGATTGTTGCGATCGTTAGAAGAGGCTATACAAGGATGATCCGGTAAGGAAAGTGGACAAGTTTCAACACTATTTGAGGCAAGTATAGTTTTGGGATATGTTAGTTTTTAAATCATGATCATATGACTTGATTAATGTTTATGCACTGAACGTTAAATATGAATTGTTTAGCAACATGTGGAATTGTCTGTATTAGCGTCTCCGGGAAAACAGTACAACTGTGAGGGCTAATGGGCTCTGGTTTTAGTTCAGTATGAGGACCTTGTTTAACTTGTTAGTGGTTCTTGAAAGGCGTTAGGGTAAAAAGCATCGTGGATCCCGTGGAGGGTTGTATCACACGAATCGCCGCGCAACCGTGGATCGCCGCGGTGTGTCACACGGATCGACGGAAGATACCTAGCGCCCTAGCATGTTAGATGAACCTTTGAAAGACTTCATAGTGAACCTGCGCAGATCTACCTCGGTAGTGGGTCAAGAGGTCGACGGACCTCGGGCGTAGGGCAATTCACGGCTCACGGTGAAAGTGTACACCTCTGCACAGAGTAAAACTGGTATATCAGCCGTGCTCACGGTCATGAGCGGTCTTGGAGCCTTTGCATTAAAGATGATGACCTATGTTTATTTAACAGTCCATAATTTATCGTTTATGCTCCACATTATTATGTTATAATGATCATGGTATATGGATAAGATATTGCCTTGCTATATTTGCCGAAGTTCGACATGGACTCACTCTTGCAATTTCCCCACCTCGGTCACATTGGTAAAAGTCACATGGATGAAGATACTAGTTCTTGGCATACGGAGCCCCAGTCAACTGTCCCCGGAGATAATGGAGCCCGAGAAGTTTAGCGACCGTTCCGCGTTACTCTGATAAATTGTGAGTGTTTGTTTAGTTATATTTACGCTTTAAAGCATTGTTTCTGATATTTATCTATTTTATGTTATATGTGTGGACTTCCCGGGCACACATATGGCGAGTCCGGTCTTCTTTGGAAAACCAGGCGTGACAATTGTCCAAAGTTGATGAGGCTTGGCTTCAACTCAAAGTCTTTCTTAATGTTCAATGTCCGCCCAACACGAATATTTTTGATGCTAGGAGCTGAGAATTCGTGCAAATTCTTGTTTGCCATATCTTTAATATGATGACTTTAAATCTTCTTCTTCGGATCTGATTGATAATAAATTGATGATCCACAACTAAATACGATCTTACCTAAAATAAATAAAAAGAAAAACAAGGGTAATCCCCGCTAAAGCAAAGGTTATGCTTTATTTATAAGTTTTATTCTAGAGCCATATTTACTCTTTCTTCCCTGCGTCGAATAATACTTGTTGGTATTTCTAAACGTCATTGCTAAAAGGTAGGTAAAAACCTAACTCTGCAACAGCGCCTAGAAACACTTAGTATATAAAATAAATCTACACTTACTTTGTCACATATAAACTAATCTTTATATCCGCAGCGCATAGATATAAATCTGAAAATAAACTCTATATCATTGTAGCACTTCACCAAGAGTATTCCGGGTATCATAATTTATATTTTCCCAAAGGAAGGACTGTAAGACAACATTCATATGGCACATAATAAATCTATACTAGAACTACTTATAACTAGTATATTGCCCGTGCTAACGCTACGGTGTCATCTAGAAACACAAATTGATCCAAGAATTATCTCCAAAGACCTTTGTTGAGCTTGTATTTTCTTGAGTAAATTTCAATCGGGCGGTCCTCAAACTTGTCACGAGATTTCAATTAGGTCCCTGGTACTTTGAAAACGCTGAAGCCAAAGACTCAACTTGCTTTATTGTGTCAATCCGGTCCAAAGTTGATTCGTGGGTACTAGAATGCCGATGTGGCATGTCCAAATTTCGACATCGTCAGCCAATGTTCCACCCCTCCCCGGTCCCTTGGAAATATGCGAGAAAAACCCCTCCTCTTCCCATTCTCACTCTCTTCTCTTACCGTCTTCTCTTGTTGTCTCTCTCTCAAATGTTACACAAAGTTGACATGAGAATATATTCACATAATTCATAGACAAACTTGTCATCTAGTAGACTAATATTAAAACATAATGCGATCCACAATGTCGCTAACGCATGATAGAGTTGAAATTGCATTTGAGACACTAGCGACCATACGCTTTTTGGGCTGCACATATCTTACATCATATAGTGAGGTCTTTGAGCTAATTTCTAGTTGTGCCTACAGCTCAAAGCATAAAAGATGTATGCATCCATATTGTTTTTTGGTGCAAATTACATCACAAAAGTTGCCTTCCCATCATCCACAAAACGAGGTCGCGATCTTCATTCACAAAAGTGGTCAGCCATATGTACATCCAAAAGCTACCTTTCACACACTTCATCCATCAAGTCACTTTCGGTGGTGTGTGTGGTCGTGTTGCCTTGGTGCTCTTCCCGCATGCCTTGGTCTTCTTTACTTTACCTGTTCCTTGCGGTTCCTTGTAATTGGTTTACGCTTGGCAAGAACTTTGCCCTTTTTTAGTTGCGCTTGTGAGAGGAGCGTGTCTTAGTACAAAGTTGGTTGCTTGCAATGAAGGAGCAGTCCGGTAAAGGCCCATGATTAGTGTCACAAGCATTTACTAGCAATTAATGCCTACATGTTGGTGTTACAATGATTATTAAACACATAAACACATGTAAAAGAATTTGTTGATGCTATTTAATTGAGTTGAACATGAGTCACCTCATCAAGCATTTGTGACCACATAAGGTCCCCAAAATCTTCGATCCAGCATGCCTTGTGGTGCACTTGTGTTCTGCATGATAATGAATTAGTGAAATCTAATAGAAAATATGGTTGCTTGTATTAGTGATTAGAGGCTTCTACCCGGTAATCACGTGTTCTTGCCTTTGGGCTATCATTGACATTGTAGACATCAACAGTGCGATTGTTCTCATTACGGCCTCAAACCGAGCTCACAATGAGCATTTACCCTTTTCTTGTCATTCCTTGGAATTTTTAGATCCACCCTATGTCTCAGTCTGTACTCGATCACAAATTTCCTCACTATCTCAATTGAAGGAAACGACATACCAAGCTTGAATATTGGATTGTTGAGATCTTCCCAAGATAAAGCTCTTAAATTTCAATCTAACTCCGGCCTTACGCGTCACTATCATCGCGGTTCCAACTCTTCTTCTTCGCTTGTATCACCTTCTCGCTTCCTCGGGGCATCATTCACCACTACTATGGAATTCTCGCGACCTACTTCCTGGCTTGCCTTCTTGCTCTTCTTCACCGTCCTACTAGGTTGTTCTTCCGGATTATCCATGAACAAATCATCATCACCATCTTCTATCTCATTTTCACTTTGTCCACATAGTCCGGATCTTCTTCACTATCATCGGGTTCCACTTTGCCCAGTTAAATTCAAAGACCAAAGCCACCATCATCCAAATCTACTTCATCGCCCGGCAAGTCTTTATACATATCTTCAGGTGGCAAACCTTGGTAGTGATGATCAATGTACGTAATAAAGTTCTTCATCTTGCCCGACAAATTGCCTCATTACTTACGGTCCCCATCACAAGATATAATCCTTAAACCATCACAAATGTCTTTGCCGGGCAACAACCGGTGCACTTTCAAGTTGGGAGAAGACATGTCATAGCCAAGTTTGGTAACAAAATCCACAACCCAAAAGTAACACCATAAATCTACATCCATATTGTCAAACCAGTCCACTTTCTCATTGACATAAGTTTGGTTGATTCAATTCCACGTAAAAAACACCGCCATGATGAATTTCTACTGAAATCCGAGTGCCGTCAAGACCTACGAATACCAAATCATCAACATCAATACATTTGGTTAGGCTTTATTAGAAAGAGATAGGTGCGTTGGTGAACTCATTTGCATTTAGTAACAAAAAAAAAGGAAAAAGAAAAGGCGAAACGGTGAACTCATTTGCGTTCATTTTTTTTGCCGCTTGCTGCGGCTAGCTGCGACTTCTTTGCCGCTTCGCGCGCCGCGTGGCCTAGGTGCACTCCCGGCCTGCTTGCGCTTTTCTTCTCGAGAGGCCCCGCGGCGGCGCGCGCTTTCCCATTCACAAATCCAAGCACGGGCGGGACGGCGGTGCACGCGAGGGGCATGGCGGCGGCGGCGATGTAGGATGTCACGAGCACGCAGCCTCCATGCCCGGACCGCCATCATGTAAGCGCCGCGACTCCGTGCCTAAACCAGACCGGCAAACCTAACCCTAACGGTAGGGAATGCGGTGAGGAGGGCGAACTCACCAAACTCGGGTGGCGGATCCCCTTCCTTTCGACGATGCGGAGCCATTGGGGAGTGGGGCGGAGACGAATCGAGTCGCCCGCCACCACTACCGCCCACTGGTGAAGGCAGCGCCGCGGTCGTCTCGTCGGGCCAGTGCGGGAAGAAGCGGTGGGACGGAATCAGGTGAGGCGAGATTCATAAGGGGGTTTTCGCATATTTGCAACCGAGTGGGAAAGCGCACAGGTAGGCACCGGATGCCACATCGGCATCGTCGCCTCCACGAGCTAATTTGGACCGGATTGACACAATAATACAAGTTGAGTGCTTTGCGCTTAAGCGTTTTCAAAGTACCGGGACCTAATTGAAATCTCGGGACAAGTTTGAGGACCGCCAGTGAAATTTACTCTTCTTTCTGCAAAGCAATGGCATCCGATTGTAAGAAACTCATCACAACTGATTTAAAAAGAGCATCACCATGTCGATACGTAAAAAGGTATTTCGGACCGCCACAAGTTCAATTTGCGGCGATGACGAGACGGCGCCATGTTGAAGAGGAACTGTCCTCCACCAAAAACACAACCTACTCCAAACAATGTCCTCGGTGGCATGACGAACAGGTGCCAATTCCATACACTAGTGGCTTTCCGGGCCATTGCTTTTGCATGCTTCATAGCAAGGGCGACAGCCCCTCATATGCAAAACAATAGAGGAAAACCAAAATTTGTTACAATCAAGAATTCACAACCCATGTTAAGGCTACGCTAGACGCTACAACAAAATTAATGGTTTGGACATCTCAATTTTGCTGAACTAAAGAAAGCTAGCAAAAACATTCCAAAATCGATACGTCTAAATACTCTTCCTTAAAAATTACCAAAATGGAAAAAAAAAAACATTAAGGAATAGAAATAAAAATGCAGACATGAAAGCTACCTTTCTAGCACAAACATACGGAACTACACTCAACAAGCTGGAATTGTTGTTGTGACAACCTAACTTGCAACCAGCACAAAAAACGCTACCCGTGCTAAAATGCGACTACGTGAGAGTGTAGATAGATATGTAAGAAAGTAGCGAAGGATCGCACTGGACTTATTTACACATCGCTCTATGTAGCAGTGCCCACACAATGCAACAATATGCAAGTGAACAATGTTTAAATCAGTCAATGGAAAAGTAGAAGGGGAGATAAAAAATTGTTTATGATCAATGAACATATACGAGACTAATAAATCTTATGCAATCATGTATACCAATTTATTTATCTGAAAAACGCAGATCAAGCAGGCCAATGCGGCTTCTCTGAAACAATCTTTATGAAAGGGCTTACTTAGAGGAAAGATAGTGTAACACCCTAGTTTTAAGCATGTCATTAGCATCTGTATTTCATGAGCATAATCATCATTTAGTCACATGCATTCCTGCACATGAAATGATACATGTCATTTGTATGTTTAAATGCATTCAATTTGCTTGATTATGCTTGTCATGTCATTTTATGCATGAAATGCTTTCATAATTAGTTGTTTAATGTTTATTTATTCTTAGTGATGTTTATAGGATGTGTTAGAGCAAGGTTGATGTTGGTCATGTTCGCTAATCATGTTTAATTAGAGTAGTTTGACTTGGTTTGACCTTGTTTGACTTTGAAAGCAATTTATCTTCTTTCGCTCAAAAGTCATAGCTAGAGGTTTTGCATGTGTGTGTTCATTGAATGAAATGTGTAGCTAATTTCATGTAGAATATAAGATGTCATAGGCTTGTTGCATGTTTTTGAGTAGAGCATGTTCGAAAAGTCAAAGTTTGTGTGATTTGAATACCCCTGCTAGACTATCGCCGATAAACCGACGGCACGATTGGCGCGCCCGGTAGGGGGTGTGCACAAAGACGCCATGGCTAATAAGATGGTGATCTTCCCCGAATCCATGGCGGTCGACCCGATGGAGGACATCCAGGTTCGGGACGCTCATGCGGAACAATGGCGCCGTCTCCGGCAACAACTCTGCGCCCGGCTCGGATCCAATGCTGCGTCGGCATCCGCTTCAACAACACCGGCAAGACCGACTCACTCGGGCCGGGCCGCTCGGACTCCGACCAGGCTCACCCACCCATTCATACCATACACTCGGCGCCGTCCATGACGTCGACAATCTACTCGGCGACTTTGGCGGGCTCGGATGATCGTATGGGTGAGTCTTCCCTTTGGTTGACTCTACTACATCGCTTTACGCCAACGGGGACAACATCGACTACAACATGGGCTGCCCGACACACCTTCGAGGAGAAACGGATCTGGTCGAGGGCTCTTCCCTTGGCCAAGGTCCGGTCGTCACCGCTACCCCGGCGGGGCGGGTTGTCCGCTTCTCGCCATCCTCGCGCGGCGGCGACCAGCGCTTGGACTGCGGGGCTGGTCGGAGGACCGTCCCTGACCCTACGACTTCATCGACGCACCAACATACCATGAAGGTGCCCCATCAACAACGCGTGACCACATCTCGCATGGCCAAGCTCTCTTCGATCCTCGGAGGCGGAGGAGGAGGAGGGCACCCGAACTCCGTGGCGGCCGCACCGCCTCCTTGTCTTCATCCGACGCCACTACCACCATCCTCCGGGACCGATGGAGGCGGACATCGGCTACGACTCCCCGCTGTTCGACCCGGGGTACCGCTCCCTGGGAGATTCGTGGCGGAGGGGTTCGTCGACAACGACTTCGGCGCCGGAGGAGAACTCGAAGAACAACACATTACTCGCGAAGAGCGTAACACCGATCGTGCACGCCGCCGGCGAAGCGAGCGGATGTCGCTACTCGAGCTCGGCCGGGGACATCGGCCGCAGCCGCCCGACTTCGCCCGAATCTACAAGCTCGGTTCGACGGTGTAGCCGGTATCCCGTTCACAAGATCTGGCTGCCCGACACACCTTCGAGGAGAAACAGATCTGGTCGAGGGCTCTTCCCTTGGCCAAGGTCCGGTCGTCACCGCTACCCCCGGGCGGGCGGGTTGTCCGCTTCGCCATCCTCGCGCGGCGCGGCGACCGGCGCTTGGACTCGGGGGCTGGTCGGAGGACCGCCCCGACCCTACGACTTCATCGACGCACCAACATACCATGAAGGTGCCCCATCAACAACGCGTGACCACATCCGCATGGCCAAGCTCTCTTCGATCCCGGAGGCGGAGGAGGAGGGCACCGAACTCCGTGACGGCCGCACCGCCTCCTTGTCTTCATCCGACGCCACTACCACCATCCTCGGGGACCCGATGGAGGACACCGGACATCGGCTACGACTCCCATTGCTCACCGTGGTACCGCTCCCCGAGATCTGTAAGCGAGGGGTCTTCGTCGGAATACGACTTCGCCCCCGGAGAGGAAATCGAAGAACAACACATTACTGCGAAGAGCGTAACACCGTCGTGCGTCGCCGCCGACAGGCGGAGCAGATGTCGCTACTCGGGCTCGGCCCGGGGACATCGGCTGCACCGCCCGACTTCGCCCGAATCTACAAGCTCGATTCGACAAGTGTAGCGGTATCCCGGTTCACAAGACACCGAGCGGAACATTGCCGCGGCCGCGACTCACGCCATGGGGAGAACGTTACTATCGATGAGGTCCGTGGGTGCGTCTCGCCACCCACGCCGGCTCAACCCGGTCTCGGGTTCGCTCGCGCCCTCACGCCGGTCATCCCGTCGGCTCCACCGCCCGGAGGAGTCCGCGTCAACCAAGGCGAGGAAGAGGCATCCTCCATGCCAAGAGCGGCGACCAGTCCCGCCGCGCGACAACGCTGTCCCTCGCGCAGCTCCACCGGCCCGGGGGGCAAATTGCGCCGGGGAAGGTCGGTATCGGGCGCGGGCGGAGGAGCGCGGTGCTCCCGCCGGCGCTGGTGGTCAACCACCCCGCGTCCCCGCCAGATGCAAACCGGCGTCCCCCCGACCTCCGTAGCACCATCGTCATGGCTCGAGACGCCCGCTACCGCATCACCGCTAGCCAGCAGGCTCGCGAGGACGCCGAGATCCAGCGACGTGAGGAATACAACATGCTGTACGGGAACCCAACTGGGAACCTCACGATCACTACGATCCGGCCCTACCACCCGATCTCCGGGGTCCGATGGCCTCTCGGGCTTCAAAGGCACTAATGCCCTCTCGGTACTCCGGCGACCAAGATCCCGAGGCCCGGGTCATGATTTACGAGATCACAATCGATCGGCCGGAGGAGGGGAGGATGTCATGGCAAACTACTTTCTCGATCGCCTCGACCGGTGGCCAATCATTGGCTCCTGGCCCTCCCCGAAGGAAGGCTGCGCACATGGAATGACGTCAAGGAGATCTTCATTAGCACCTACAAGTCTACGTGCAAGCAATCAGGTACAAAGTACGACCTGGAGCGGTTGCGCCTCGGCCGCAACGAGCCACTCCGGGAGTACATCCGCCACTTCTCCGAGGTGCGCCTGACCATCCCGGATATCACCGACGAGGAGTGCGTCGGCGCATTCACCAAGGGCCTTGTCTCCAACGGTAACGCCATAGCCCAAGAACTATGGAAGAAGCTCCACGGGTCCAAAATCACAACCATGTATAAACTGCTGGATGTGGCGCAGAGGTTCGCTGGGCAAGATGAGGCCGAGTACATCTTCCATAAGGATTACGCCTACTCGCGCTGCCGAGTATTCCCCCGGCGTGATGCCCCCGGGCGATGATAAGCGACGTGGACGAAGTCCACGATAACCGCCTTGATGACTCCCACGGCGTAAGTCGCCAGGGAAGAAGGTCACGGCAACTATCGCGAGCGCCGTCGTGATCGAAACCGTTGGGGAGGAGGCGTCAATAACGTCAAAGCTGGCGGCAAGAAGAAGATGCTCAACTGGCAAGATCCGATCAAGAAGCTCCTGCAAGGCAAGTGTCCCCGACACCCAGACTTGAATCATAGTTCGGCGTAATGCCGGCACTTTAATGCCGAAAGTACGAAAGCGAGCACAAGAAGCTCAAGATCACCGACGAGCGGCCAAAAGAAGTGCCTAAGGTTGCCCGTAACAACCGGGAAGAGGACCCGCACGATGACGCCGATCCCGTGCACCGCTACCGCGGCCCGAAGATGGTGTCATCCACATGATCATGGGCGGCCACTACGGGTTATGCGGTAGGACGGGATCACAAGATCTCCGCCCCGCAATGTCCCGACCGTCAAAGACTTCAGCGAGGGGGTCACGTAAGGACCCGATATGGCCTACTTTTTTCGAGCGGGTCATAACCTTCACCGCGACGACCGGTGGTGCAACAACCCATACCCGGGCGATTCCCACTCGCCCCGGATCCGGTGATCGGGCGCTCGCGGTTCGAGAAGGTCCTCATCGACGGAGGGAGTGCGCTCAACATGCTGTTCCTGAACTCGATGAAAGCTCACGGACATCACAAAGGATGACCTCAAGCCATACGACCACCCGTTTCGGGGAATCCCGCCCGGAGTCATCGGTCCCTCTCGGGCGAGTTACGCTCCGCGTGTAGTTTGGCAACGCCAAGCATCATCGCGTTCGATTACATGAACTTCATCGTCGCCGACTTGAGTCATCGTACCACGCCATTATTGGGCGGCCTGGACTCACCAGGCTTATGGCGGTCCCGTACTACGGCTACCTCATCCTCAAGATCCCCACGGAGAAGGGGGTCCTTACATGCAGAGCCAACGTACACATGGCCTACGTCTGCGAGAAGGAGGGCCTTGACAAGCGGGAGTTCATCCTCCAGTCGATACGACAGGAAGAGGTTATCAAGAACACCAAGAAGCTGAACCCCTCTGACCTCGAGATACCCGAGGAGGAGCGGACGAAGAAGACCACTAAGCCGTCGGATACCAAAGATATCCAGCTGGTGGAGGGCGATGCGTCCAAGACGACCAAGATAGGCGTCAACCTTGACCCCAAATAGGAAGACGCGCTCGTCCGGTTCCTGAGGGAAAACGTGAGCATCTTCGCGTGGAAACCCGTGAACATGCCCTCGGAGTACCTGAGCCGGATCGAGCACCGCCTACATGTCAAACCGACCGCCCTACCGATCGTCCCGAAAAATGCGTCGTTTTAATAAAGTAAAATCAGCCGCTATTAAAGCGAGTAACTAGGCTCCTAGTCGCTGGTTTTATTCGCGAAGTGTATCATCCCGACCGGATAGCTAATCCGGTCCTTGTAAAAAAAGAATCGGGAATGGAGGATGTGTGTTGATTATACCGATCTCAATAGGGCTTGCCCTAAAGACCCTTTCGGTCTCCCACGTATTGATCAGGTTGTCGACTCTAGCGCAGGTTGCGAGCTACTTAGCTTCCTGGACTGCTACTCGGGCTATCATCAGATCGCCCTTGCGGTCGAAGATCAGGAGAAGACTTCCTTCATTACTCCGTTCGGCGCCTACTGCTACAACACCATGTCGTTCGGGTTAAAGAACGCCGGAGCTACCTACCAGCGGGCTATACAGGGCTGCTTAGGGAATCTTATCCCCGATCTCGCTCAGGCTTATGTCGACGATGTCGTGGTGAAGACCCAGAACGCCCTTTCCCTGGTCGACGATCTGACAAGGGTGTTCGCTAAACTAAACGAGTACCAGTGGAAACTAAACCCGGGAAAGTGTGTTTTTGGCGTCCCCTCCGGCAACTTGCTCGGCAACATCGTTAGCAGGCGAGGCATTGAGCCAAACCCGGAAAAAATCAGCGCTATCATGCATATGAAACCGCCCAAAACATTAAAGATGTCCAGAAGCTGACTGGATGCATGGCGGCCTTGAGTCGTTTCGTCGCACGGCTCGGTGAAAAGGGACTGCCTTTCTTCAAACTCCTTCGCGCAGGAGAAGCTTTTAGGTGGACCAACGAGGCTCAAGGGGCCTTCAACAACTTCAAGAAGTTTCTTACCACACCACCGGTGTTGGTGGCCCCGAACGACGAGGAGGAGATACCGCTCTACATCGCAGCGACCAACCGGGTAGTTAGCACGCCCCGGTTGTCGAGCCCAGCGAGGAAGGGCACGTATACCCCGCCCAAATGTCAAGCTTGACCCCAAATAGAGCTGCTTTGCGTCGTGCGGGGACTCCGTACCCGGCCTAGTCGCAAAGACAGCGCGTATCTCCATACTTCATGGTGTTTGGATCCGGCAGCCCTCCCGCCGATATCGCCTTCGCTCTCCCCCCGGTAGAGAATTATAATGAAGAAGTATCGACGCAACCCGAGAAGATGAGCTTGTCGCACTCGAGGAAACCCGCTTGCAATGTTGCACGCGAACGCTAAATACCTCGAGGGCGTTTGACGATATTACAACCGCAATGTGCGCGAAAAGAGCCTTTGCGGTTGGCGACTGTCCTTCGAAGGAAGCGAAGAGTGTTCACAAGCCGGGATCGCATTGGGAAGGTCCCTTCAAAGTTAAGGAGGTCACCCGCCGCGGGGCTTACCGGTTGACGACCATGGAAGATATCGACATCCCTAACTCACGGAACATCGAGCACCTGTGACGATTTTTCCCGTAACTCGGGGACTCTGTAAGCCCGCTTGTATCGTTTTTCTATACCTTCTGCTGTCGCATGATTAATAAAGTCTATTTGAGTATGTTGACATGGTTATACTTTCTTTTGATCGAACTAAACAATTCATTTCCATGCTCGACCACACTCTAAAGTCATCTTTGGACCCCTAGAACCATCTCTCGTACTTGGTCGTTTTCGCGGTATCGTGGGATCGCTGTACTCCCCGCATAGACCGACGATCGCGAGATGACTCCTTAGCGTAGTCGAACAACCCAATAGCATGCCCGAGCATCGTGTCTCCATGTTGCGGCTATACCCGAAGACGTTAAGGCTAGGGATTGAGTCTACCATAGGTGACATCCCTTTGTCTACGGTTTAAATTTCGTCATCGGCCATAATCGTATGCATGCTAAAAAACGATTATCAAAACAAAAACAAAGTATTAGCTAATAATGCCACCCACATCCGGGCGTGGCTCGGCTAAAATCGTAAGTGTTTTTTCCACTATTTTTTCACTCCAACTGTTTCTTGCCACGGTCAAAAGAAACAAAGTACTATGCCCGGGGGACCTTCACCCGGACTTTACCTCTAACGGCTCATAGGAGTGGGTTCATCTCATCGGCAAGTGCCGTCGCCGCCTCGTCGGCCTCCCCGGCGTAGGTTCGCCAGCCGGCCTCCGTTGTCCCGAGTCGTAGCCTAGGCGGATGCGCTGAAACTGCACCTCAGGATAATGGGAGCGCGCCACCGCCCGAGTGTGTCGGCGGTGTCGCGAAAGTGGCCCGGCGGGTGAATTCCATGAAGTTCGCCCGGGCCACCGTGCTACGCTTCCACGCGTTAAGGGCGTCGGTCGGCGGCGCTTCCTGCGGATTGGCCCCGCCAACCGCGTAGCCATGAATGGCGTCGAGGATTGGCCCGACGCCTTGCGGGAGACTTTGCGTCATTTAACCCCTCCACGGGGGCACGATCGACCTCCGGATCACGGATCGATAACCGGAGGCCGCCGCCCGGTGAAAATACATACATGGTAAGATCGGCAAACTTTGTTTATATAATTTTTCGAAAGCGGGTAAGCGTTTTTTCGGCGGAGGACATACCATCACAAATCGGCGGTGGTATTCCGAAGCTCCTCCCGCAGCTCATCCCACAGCTCATCCATCGGTGGTTCGCCATCGCAAGTTGCCCCCGCAGGTCTCGGCGGATGCTTCATACTCTGCAAGGTATTATACAACCGGCATGTCAATCATTTTATCACTAACATTTCTTGTGAGATATCTTCGGATCAATTATTCGAGCATTCGCTATACATACCAAGCACATGGGCACGGGCTTCGGGCGCATCCGCTCTTCACGAGCCGTGAGAGCTCGACACGCTCCTCCTCAAGCCGCTTTGCGATCGGCGGCCCGAGCACGCCAGCCTCCAAATACCGGCGATTGCCTTCCTCGGCAACTCGAGCGAGCCTCGCGCTCTCACGCGAGTCCGCTCAACCTCTAGGGACCTCGCTCGGTAGCCGGCGCCGCTTTCTCTGTGCAAAGGCGTGGCGGCTGCGCGCGTTTGGCCAACAGGCGGTCCCTCTCGGCCGTGAGCACCGCCCGCTCTTCTGCGAGGTGGTCGCGCTCACGGGAGAGCTCATCCCACGCCTGTCTGGCCTCACGAAGGGCTTCCTAGCATTCCTCCAGCTCCTCGCGCAGACGACGGATTTCTTCGTTCCGGATATCTTTGTACAATCCATGTGATGACGGGCTACACGCGGCAAAATCACAATACAAAGACGCGGTGACCAAATACTTACGCGCAGGCGGCTGGCTCCTTCCTCTACTTGGTGGGCTATGCGTGTCGGCTCGTCCTCCTCTTCAACGTCGGGCCACTCCTGCTCTACCTGGGGCACCGGGTCCTCCACAGGCCTCGTACCGGCCGTCGGCTTCCTCCATCTCCCGATCCTCGCCCCTCGACTTGTATGTAGTCCAGGGGGGACTCAGGGCGATTGACCGGGGGGCAGCCTCTGGCCTTGGAACTGCTGGCTCTGAAGCGTTGTCGGTCGGCTCTTGATGCCTGGCCACTCCTTGTGGCGCCACCGGCGCTGGTGCGTCTTCAGCCGGCACACCCCACCCAGGAGCATCCTGAGGTTGTGCCGGTGCAGCAGGCTCGCCCTGCTGCTGGACCTCCGCGGCATTCGACGGCTGCACCGGCGAGGTGACGGTCCCCTGTATCGACAACGTTATTCGCATATTCTCACACGGACAATGTGAATGGTCATGATCGACAGCAAGCATACTTACACATTGGCGAAACACAGACCGCGGACGCGGCCTCCCGAGCTGCCACCACTGCGCCCTCCTCCGCTCCGCGGGGCCGATACGCCACCATGAGGACCGGCTGGCGCACTTGGTGGACCGGTCGGCGCAGTTGGTGTCCTCTCCCCTCCGAAATGCTGCGCATAACATAGCATTGATCACAACGACTAAACTTTACACGGGGACTGGAGAATATCTGAAGAACACTTACCAATGCGGTCGACTCAACAAACGCTTCAACATCTTCATCAGCAAGAAAGTCGTCATCAGGCTGGCAAGCTTCAGCTTGGTGATGACGCGGCGGCCGCATTGCCGTCACCTTCCTCCGGATAAACTCCGGCACCGACGGGCTCTCCAGTGGACGCTTGCCGGTGGCCTGCCCACCTTCTGCCACCCTGCCCTCTGGCCTCCTTGGTGCTGAAGGGGGCGGAACGGCAGCATCCTGACGAGCACGGGCACGAACATCGGCAGCCTCCTCGGGTGATAGGCTGAAGTATCGGCTGCGCGTCATGCCGTGGATCTGCAGATAGAGCACATGGAGGATCCAATTACAAAATACAAACACAAGCTACAATTCATCAACAACAACGAAGCCACAATTACCGGCGGTGGTGGGTTCCGGCCACGAATGTGGGCACCGCACATGGATCGTCGCGGCACTCCGGCCGTCAACGTAATCTTGGACACCCGGTTCTACACCTCGGCCGATGGCGAAACTCCGCCGACTCATGGGTACCATCGTTCAGCCGGTGTCTTGAAAACCGGATGATCCCGCCGCTGAGTGGCGAGTCCGGCGCTCCACGAGCGTGTGGGCAATGTCAATGCCATCCACGTGCAAGTCTCCGATCATGGACACCCCGGTTCCATCACACGCTGCATGTCAGTGACCGGGGGCTCCTCATTCCAGCTCGGCCGCCTGACCGGGGCACGTGTCGGATTGGCCGGGATCGGCACCTCCGATTGGGGCAAATAGAACCACCACGTGAACCAGGCGTGCCCGCGTTAGATGGCGGCGGTGTGGCGGGGATCGACCTACCCGGTTGCCGGGCTTCACATACACGCCACCGGCGACGCGTGACCCCGACTCCCCATTCAACCCGACATAGAAAAAATACCTCCACAGCATTGAGGTTGGGGAGGATACCGAGGAAGCACTCACGAGGGGTGATGAAGATCGCGATGTCGAGGATGGCGTTCGGCGGTGGCGGGGCCGGAGCCCGTAGTAGGCGAGGAGCTCCGGGAGGAACGGGTGCGCCGGCATTCGAATCCGCGCCCGAAGTGGCTCTCGAACACCACCACCTCTCGGTTTGAGGCATGGGGTATGGCTCCACTTCCGGCACCCTCCGGCCGGCGACGACTCTCTCCGGCGGACACCGGCATCAACCAGCTCCCCCGGGCGGTGTCGTTGGTAGACAACGACGTTGTCCACTCCTCGATCCATCCGGATGATCCGGATCCGCCGTCGCGGTGGCACGGGCTCGCCATTGCGTCCCCGCGCCCGGCAGCTCCACCACGGCCGCACCGGCTCCACCGCGTCCCCGGCGGCACCTCCGCCGCGACCCGACGACCCCCACGCGCACGGCGATCCATCCCACCTCAACCGATTCTGCATTTCAAGAAGATGAACAGTATCGATAAACTCGAAATACTCCAAATCGAGATCCAAATCAACTACATTGGGAGTCAAAGGGTGGCAAATCAACAGATCTGTGGGGCACTTACCTCTCACGATCGGTGGCGGCTCAATCCGGCGGCGCGATGACAAACCCTAGCTGGTGCTTCTTGAAAGGGGGAGAGAGAAGAAGAGACTTGCGAAGACGAAGGGGCGTCGAGGCGGATGAGACGAGGGGGTAATGGGTTCCGGTATTTATAGCCCTGACCGCCCCTAGGGTTAATGCATGGGTAACCGTGCGCGCTGCGGGCCCACGCCTCCCCGTTTCCTAGGTTGAGTGCGTGCGGCAGGCGGCGGCGTCAGTTGCCATCATTGCCCCTGCTGGGTGCGCGCGTGTTGTGGCACTGCCACGCGTCCTATCCCCTCGATTCTCGTGCCGGTTTGTTCTCCTACATGATCTGGGGTATTAATTGACCAGATACGTTGCCTTTCAGATTTTTTGGGACACGAGCAGCCCAATCTTCTCGACGAAGATTCATCGATATCCTGGGATGTACAGATTTTCTGTTCAAACTTTCCCTTAAACCCCGGGCTATTGAGATTCGTTGCCATTATAATGTGGCCTGGATATTCTCTAGGTTGGTGCTGTGTGTACCTTGACCCATGCATGGTGCATTGGCACCCCACGTCCGGGCAGACAACAGGTGCTCGGGGACTCCACGTATGGGCTCCATCCTGGAGTTTGGTCTCTGCGCCAGTTAGGTTTCCGATTACTCGGGGACTACAGCTTGATTTTCTTTCATGACCCTAGTAGTACGTGTTAAAACTCACCTACTCCTAGGCTCGGGGACTAAGTGGGCACACTTCACCTACGGTGAATCGTGCTCATTTCCTTCGTTACATTTTTTGAGTGTTCACCACTCTACGTGGGCACACTTCGCCAGAAAGAAAAAGATTTTCTTCATTGGAGCACCCAGCAGGCGGACTTGTCAAGACTAGACTGGTCGGAAGCAATGGAAAGAAGCTACAAGAATGCAGGCGACTGGTCGAGAGTTGTCCCAGGCTAGTCGGCGTTTAACTAGTCTGGTCGACACCGTATGAAGACTGGTCGACAACACCTCCCGATGATTGAAGCGTCAAGACTCTCTCACCTACAGCATGCAGCGTGCTCGGGGACTAGCTGTGGGGGGATAAACCCCTATCCCCTCACGGGTCATTTCGGGCTGGGCCTTTCGGGCCGGCTCAGGACGACGGATTGAAGCCCTTGGCGCTAGAAGACCGCAATTATCGGGGATCGCGGCCTAAACTTGGTCGCCAAGATAGTTTCCTAGTATAGCTCTATCGTAATCACTACATACTTTCCTATTTGTAACCGATCAGGATAGATCTTGTCGGACCGGATCCGACCTGTAATTAACCCTGCTCCCCGGACTATATAAGGTGAGCAAGGATCCCCCCGAGGGACACGATATTCTCAATCAATCAATACAAACTAAGCAGGACATAGGTTTTACGCCATCAAGGCCGCCGAACCTGGGTAAAACCCGTGTGTTTTGTCCTTCGCTCGTTCTGCTTAACGTCTCGTTAGCCGTCTAGCGCACCTCTACCGCTCAATCTACTAGCCGGGCATACCCTGCTAGACTATCGCCGATAAACCGACGAGACCGCCCGGTTCGCCGGACCGCGACGCGTCACGCCACCGTGTCCGTGGGCCGCCGTCCGGGTGCATCGTCGTCGAGCGCCGCCCGTTTCGTCAACCCCGCCGTTTAGCCGAAGGTTCCTCATCGCCGAGTGCTCGGGCTCGTGGCGCGCCACCACCCGCCCTCGCCAAAAAACGCCGAGCCGCCGACGACGACGCCCCATCGCCGCCATCGCCGCCCTTGCCGCTTGAGCCCCACTATAGCTCGGGGAAAAAGACACGGGCGGTAGATCTCGTCGTCGTGGTGAATCCATGCATGTGCTTATTTTGGCCGGAGACCCACCGACGGCGGAGAGATCCGCCGCTCGCCATTCGCAGCGCCGCCGGTCCCCTGTTACGTCTCACCGACGGGCGGGCCCCCAGCCGTCGAGCTTTTCTTTATGTTTTTCCTTTTTCTAGAATTATATGCGCTTTAGAAAATCCATATCTCCCTCGTTTTAGGTTGGTTTTGAGTGAGACAAATTTTGTTGTGCTCCTTGTCAGTAGATCTACATGATAAAAATATGAGTTTGCATTTTCTGGATGTTTTTATATTTATGTACATTTATTGCAATATATGCCATGTTTCTAGGTAAATGCATATCTAATTTTTGGTGCATGGTAAAATAGTGGTGCCTGTACAAAATGTTCTTGTTTTTGGATGAAGAGTGCAGGAAAAATATCATACATGCTATGTTCTGTTGATGAAATGTGATTTTTGATTTATGTGCTATTTACCATGCTTCCTTAGGAAATTCATAGAAAAATAATTACTAGGGTTTTTGCCATGATCATTTTTGTACATGCATTTGTTACTGTTATGTATCTTTTCATGTTCATGGTTAGGCAGTTTCATACATTTCATAGTACAAAGTATTTTCATGCCTAGTTGTATTGCTAGCTTGCCATTTTTGTGTAGGGAAGTATATGCATGAGTTTACCATGAAATTTTTATGGTAGGCATATTAGACCAGTAGGATGCTCTGGTAATTTTTGTAGAGTTTTATAAGGTGTTTGCATATTTATCATATTTATGTTGCATGGAAAATGCTTGGAAAATGCATGGTAATAATTTGGTAATAATTCTTGGATGGTATACTTTTTGTTCTCTTGATAATAAGGACCTGTTAGTGTGGTTAGTTTGCTGGTATTGTGTTTTTAGTAAATTTATAATTCTAGCTTTTATATTTTTAAGAGTGCGCATATGTAGTGTTTATTAGGGAATATCATTTCATGTAAGTTAGTTTCTCTTTTGGGTTGATCAGTAGGTTATTTTGATGCTTTATGGTCTTATTTTCTTGCTGGTCAAATTTGGTAAGAGATGCATGCTTGGTTAGAGAGTTATAGGAGTTGCATGTTGCAAGTTGTCCAGAAACAGAGCCTCTGTTTTTCCGGTTTTCGAGGCTGTAGATGTTAGAATTTGGTCTAGAGTGTATTGAATGATTTGTAGATAATTTTGTTAGCTTTCCAACGAGTATTTGTTTGCTGGATTTGGAGTTATAAAACTCCCTGTGTGACTGTTTTAGTAACAGCATGTCTAGCTACCATTTTCAGTGTATTAGTGAAATAGGGTGTTTGCTTGATGTAGGCTATTTGGGTTTCTTGTGTAGTTATATTTGTATGTCTACGAAAGAGATATGCACTTACTAGCATCATACATCATAATGCATTCATCCATCATTCCACTTTATTTATATACAAGCATGTTTTTGTGCATTCGTAATATTTACTCGCGCATATGCATGCATCATATCAGGATCGGAGGAGTTAGTTCGGAAGGAGATCAAGGAGCGGGAGGCCAACCTTCATCGTCTCGAAGTGCAGCCAAAAAAGACCCCACAAGAGAAGGAGGACCATTAGTCAAGCTTCCAGAGTGCCCTAACTTCTTCCTACTTTTTTGAAGGCAAGCCCCGGTGCATCTTGAACTTCCCTATGCTTTTCGAATTAACTTGTTGAGTTCTTTTAATGATTGCTTTGCATTAAGTATAGGTTATGGTTGAAACCGTTGGTGCCGCATCTCCTTGCTTGAAGTTGTTACCCTATCCTATTAGCGAGTCTAGGTTAAATACTCGCTTATAATGATTGCGATGAGACAGGTGATTTCCGGTCACCGATAGGATGTTTGTGGTTAGTCACATGGGTGACTAACAAGCTTTCTTCTTGAGAACCTGAATAATAAAACATGTGAGATCGGATGGATATTGTGGTCTTCCATCCGATCGGTTAAGGACTTTACCCTTTGTCGAAGGCGGTCGGAAGTTGAACGTACTTTTGCATATAGTAGGCTCTGCGGGAGTCGTGAGCCACGAAGCTTGTGAGAATGTTAGGGACCGGTACTTGTACGCTTAACGTCCCTCCTAGGCGTCGTAGGTTGGGTTTGATCGGGCGCAAGCGCAGGCGCACTGGCGTCGTCTTCGTTGCCTGCTCACTTGGTGGCTCGAGAGGAAGGAGGAAATCGAAACAATAATGCGTAAGATAGACTCCAAATGTACAAAGGAATTCAAAGGAACCGACCCACCTAAGTTCACACAAATCAAGTGAACCAACCGAAGTCAAGAATGGATGAGCTCGGTGGAGGAAAAGTCCGTTGCTTTGGACTTGACCGAGGTGCGAAGGCTAAGTATGCCGCTCATTTGCTTGAAGGACCAGTAGGAATTTGGTGGAAAAATCATCGTGTCACCTACCCAGCTAATACTATTATTACCTGGGATATGTTCACAGCAGCTTTCTGTGACGCTTATATTCACCCTAGTGTGATTGCAATGAAGTTGGGTGAATTTATCAAGCTTAATCAAGATGACAAGACCATCACTGAATACCTTGAAGATTTTAATCGTTTGTCCCGATATGCACCAGATATGGTGGACACGGAAGAGAAGAAAATAGCAAGTTTCAGAAGAGGGCTTAATCCAAAGATGCAGAAGACTATTGGAGCCCCGTTCAGAAAGAGCTTCAATGAGTTCGTCAGTGACTGCTTGCTACAGGAGGAGAGCAACAACGCATATGCTGCTGCCAAGAGCAAGAAAAGACCAATGGAAACTAGTTCGAGTCAGAACAAGGTTCTAGTAGTTTATCCTCCAAGCTATCCCCAACCAGATGCACCATCGCAAGAGAAGTCACAGTGTGGAATTCTCGCTCTAGGAAGGCCCATGTTACACCTGCTCCAGGAGCCGAGACAGATCTTGTTCGATATAGTGCTTCTACCCGCAATAAGCGCTATAATTGTGGGACACTAGGACATTTTTCTAGGTTTTGCCCACAACCCAAGAGTAACCAACCCTACAGGCAGAAGATTGGACAAATGCACTCCACCAATATTGAAGAGAGTCTAGAAGGAGAGTCTGTAACTGCTGGTACTTGTTTAGTCAACAATCACAACGCGGTTGTATTGTTTGACTCCGGATCGTCTCATTCTGTGGGGATCACTCCTGCCCCTCTGGCCTTCGCTACCGAAGGTAGCGGGAGGAGGGGCGAGGGCTTCCCACAGAGAGAGGAATGACAAGAAGGAACCGACGAAGCGAGTAGCCGACGGAGGGCCTCCGCTTGGTCTCACCCTCGCTAGAGTTGCCGAGGGTGGGAACTGGCGGAGGGCAGCATGAGTACGCAGGGGGCAGACGACAGAGGGCCTCCGCTTGGCCTCACCCTCGCTAGAGTTGCCGGGGGACTAGTGGAGGCAGGTGTGAGTACAAAAGAACAAGACTCGCATAGCTATCTAAGAGTCTGATTTGATTAAATGGCAATGAATCCTGCTACTAACTTGCCCCTTTCCCGGGTGCTCGTACTCGAGTATTTATAGGAAGCTAAGGAGTCGGGTGGCCGCTTTACAACATGGTACATGGTAGGTAGGAATTTGTACACGCTGATGAGTGGGCCCATGTCGGGGCAAAGATGTATTTTACCCTCGCAGGGGTATAATGGTAAACACACTCGACCTCCTAGACTGATGCCGCCTGATAGGGTTTCTCTTCCCGCCGCCAGCCTCCATGGCTCGACGGCTTAGCCTTCTCGTGGTGCCCGCCCTTCGGAGGTTGGCTTTGCGTCCTCGGCTATGCTGACCCTCCGCTTGGGTCCTCGGGATGACGATCGGGCCTTGACCCTCGTATTGATGATTGACGGAGGCCTTGCCTAGGAGTAGAGCCTGCGGTCGCTTGGGTCTTCTTATGTTCTCTAATCTTGTGAAGGCCCCTTTGCTGGGCCTGTCGATGACGTTGTCTTGGCTTGCAGGTGAAAGGTTGACGGAGGCCCTCCTCCGACGAGTGGAGCGGAGCTCGACGGTGTTTGGGCCCTCTGCTGCCTTTTGGCCTAGTGGATCCCCCTCTGCTAGGGCTTGCCCTCCCCAACAGCAGCCCCTCGAAGGTCTGGTCCCATCCGCGGAGGGCCAGAGCAAACAACAAATATTCGAGGGGTCCCGTGGGTGTGAGGGACGATGTCTCGCCATGGGCCCTTGCCGCCCGATGCCCCCGCCGCTCATGGGCCTTGTGGAGGTGGGTCGTGGCCCGTTAGGGTTTCTTGATGTGACTATCAGGGCGCCGGATGTCATTGGTTGCTTTGCGGGGCTCGATCCGGCGGTCACCGCGCGTTCTTTGGGATCCGCGCTACTGCTCTAGGCGTGCCCTGCCGCCCCTGCCCCCCTATACATACGAGCGGCGGGTGGGGGGAGGAGGAGCTCGTGTCCCTGATTTGGCGGTGAGCCGTTCTTTGCTCTTCTCCACCGGCCGCGGAGGCTGGTTGCTGCCCCGCTGCCGCTTAGGGCCGGGCTCTGCGAAGGCTAGGCTCTTACTCTTCGCCGCTTTGCTTCGCCGCCGCAGAGGCTAGTTGTGTGCTGCCATGGCGCACCCGGGGCAAGAAGGCGAGGGTCCCCCGCTTCGAGTTTCCGCGGAGCCAAGTGACGAAGAAGTCGCCAAGAAACCGGGCGGATCGGAGGTGGATTTCGAGGAAGTTGGCCCGCCCTTCGAGCGGTGATGTGGTGCCGCCGCCGAGGCGGATGAAGTGGTGGTTTTCGTGGAATTTTTTCAAGGCCGGGCCGCTTCCCGGTTTGCAAGTTCGTGCTTGAAGTGTCGCGAAGATTCAACCTCCGCTTTCACCAGCTCACTTCGTCGTGCTTCCCAAGGCTCGCGACATATGTGTGGGCTTGCCGATCCCTTGGTTTTGAGCCGGATGTGGATGGCTTTGTTGGTAGCCATGTCATCCATGCTCAGTCTCGCCGAGCTGGTGAGACTTCGGGTGCGGTGCTGCGTGCCCAATATGGGGTGTACACTTTTATCCCCCAAGTGGGTGTTGAGACTCCCGTTCCTTGTCGAAGAGCAGGTGGTCTACCAACCGGTTGGAGCATTCGCTCTATTACAAGTTGGCCGGTGCGAGGGCCTGCGGGCCTCCGCAGCGCCGGGCTGCAATGCGGCCAATGCCCGCGAAAGACCGATGGTGCCTATCGGGTGCTTGACGCCTCACGTGTCATGTCTAGGCACGCCTGCGCGCGTGACTTGGTTGAGGAATTTACCGGGCCAGCCTTTGGCCGTGGGTCGGCTGGAGGTGTTTCCGAGGTTGAGGAATCGAAAGAGTACACTTCGAAGGGGCTGAAGGCTATGAAGCTTGACCTCGCACGAGTGTGGCCTCGAGCTTGCCGAACATGCGAGGGTGACCGCAGAATTTCGCCGTTTGGTGATGGGGAGGCGACCGCTAGTGCCGATTATTTGGTGGGGAAGCTTGATTCTCCCGTGGCTCAATATCCGTGGCCGCCCTCGAAACTCGGCGGCAAGTCAATCGAAGTTTTTGACGCGGCCGGGTGCCGAGTATGATGATTGGCCGTCGGTTGCGGACGGGAGGCTATATGACGAGTAAGAGGAAGCGCACAGCCAGTCGGGCAGCGGTGGTGAATGATGGGCGCGATGCTAGTCCTTTGCCGGCGTGGTCGTGGCGGGGCCCGCCAAGCGGTCCGAGTCCGCTTCATCCTCTCGTCAGCCGCTACGGAGGCGGGTGAGAGAGCCGCCGGCGTTAGGTATCTTCCGGTTCCGGATAGCGATGAGGAGGTTGGCGACGAGGGGGCGGGGCGGCTATTGTTGGTGACAAAGCGGAGGTTGGTGATTCTTCTGAGAGCGGTGGTGGCTCTAACTCTAGTGAGTCGAGGATAGTGGTGGGGAGGAGGACGAGGAAGAGGTGTGGGTTGACAGCCACGTGAAGAATCCGCACCCGCCGAGCACCTGAGCCGCCACGGTCGATCGGGCGGTGCCAGTTTGGGAGGATGGTGAGATGGTGGATGCGCCGACGAAGGTTGTGCCGCGAGGGGGAAAAAGCTCCATGGGGCGGCCTCTCCGCGAGCCTTGCGCTGATCGCTTCGAAATTGGGATTGAAGACGCAGATGTGGAGCTACACACCGGCCTGCACCTTCGTGGAAGCCACTTTGAGAGCAATGACGCTGAGCGGAGGTTCATCGGACGTGTTTTTGATAGGTTCGACCGCCAGAGGTGGAGAAGCACCTTGCGAGCCGCCCTCCATGATATTCATGCGCATATTGACGTGAAGGTGGCGGAGCTCATGGTGTTACAACGCTCCGCCGCTATACGAAGAGTGGCAGGCTACTAAGCAAAAGGAGACCGTTGAGTTTATGGAGAATGAGATGCGGGCTTGGAGCGTGAAGCGAAGGAGCGGGGAAGGGGTGCCGGAGGATGTCGATGCTCAAGTCTAAAATTGTTGAATTGGAAGATGGAATGAAGGTCTTGCGAAACGCAATGAAGAGCTTGGAGGAGGAGGCAAGGCTAGCACGGGAGGCTCGGGCGGCGGCGGTGAAGGCTGCAATGAGAGGGTCGCAATGAGCAACCGGAGGCCCGTGGACGCAGCCTGGTACAAAGGAGGTCCGTGCCGCGAAGGTTGGTTTGGATGAGTTCCTTAGTGGCTTCGGGGCCGCGCCTACTACGGCGCCGCCTCCTAGCCGCGCCCTACGCATTCGAGCCCGGCTAAAGCGTGAGGTGTCGGAGTTGCGCCTGTTGTGGGAGCCGCTGCTGACTTTGGCGCTAGTACGGCGGCGTCGCCATCGAGGGGGCCTTACGCCATCTTCGATGCAAACATGGGCGTCGACGCGCCCGAAAAGAAAGCTTTCTTCCCTTCCGTAGCGGAGGTTAAGTCGGCGCCGCCGACCGAAGGCGCAAGCGCTTTGTCTTGCGTTTTTTCCTGTTCTCGTTCTCGAGGGGTCGCTACCAAGCGCTTGAAATGGCGGTAAGGCCGAAATGGGCAAAAAAAGGTTTGTGTGTTTTTTTGATTCGTATGGTTGGTTTGTGTGAGGTCAGATGTCGTGTACTTACTTGTTTTGTTTGTCTTGCTACAGGTGGGGATACCCTCCGCAACTTCGGGCCGGGCTGCTCTTTGTGGCGAGGTAGCTCGGAGGCTACCATCGAGGTCGGTCAGGTTGCGGCATCGGGGCCGTGAGGTAATCGTGCCCGATGCCGCCGTCGCGACTCTTCCGTGTCGCCGCTTACCGCGGCCGGTGCCGGAGGCAATTGATCCATCGACGGCGCCGCTGCGGACCTCCGAGACGGCCGCCTCTCGCAGTTGTTCATGTGCCCGATGCGGCCGCCTCGCCTCGAGGGGCTCCGACCGCGCCAGAGGTGTGATAGGGATATCGTGGCGTAAGGATACGCCATGGGTTGTGTTTTGGTAATTGTCTTTTGAGAACTTTTAGTGTGATGGTCGAATCTATCGGCTTTGAACAATGTAGGCTTTGGTGAAGGACTTGGATGGTCACCGCCACTTGGTAAATGTGGCATCGAGTTTGGGTCTTTGTTGTTTGGTTTTGGGTTTTGTTGTGCCGAGGGTCGAAAGATCTCCTTTGTGTGTGTCTGCCGTGGGATCGGAGGGGCCTTCGTGGATGGTGTTTGACATTGTTTCTTTGATGGCGCTCGCCGACGCGTGCCTAAGTTTTGTGTGGGAAGGGGGGCTCAGTTGTGACTTGACGCTGCTGTTTGGGGTCTAACGCCCGCCCACGGATGTAGATATCAACGATGCGGAGGCTCGCGGCCGTCGCCCTTGGTTGTTGAGGGCCCTATCTCTTTGCTCGATTTGCGAATATAGGTGCGGCTTGGTCGTAGCGACGCCCCCTTTTCTTTTTAGCGAGGCTCGCATGGTTTTGCGAAGGTAGCTACAGCTTGGTCGTAGCGATGCCCCCCTATTTCCTTTAGCGAGGCTCGCTTGGTTTTGCGGGTAGTCGCGGCTTGGTCGCAACGATGCCCCCTATTTCCTTTGGCGAGTCTCGCATGGTTTTGCAAAGGTAGTCATGCGCTTGGTCGCAAATGACGCCTCCCTTGGCGAGGCTCGCATGGTTTTGCAAAGGTAGTCGCTGGCTTGGTCGCAGCGACGCCCTCTATTTCCTTTAGCGAGGCTCGCTTGGTTTTGCAAGGGTAGTCATGCGGCTTGGTCGCAAATGACGCCCTATTTCCTTTAGCGAGGCTTGCATGGTTTTTGGCGAAGGTAGTCTGCGGCGTTTGTGCGGAGTCCCTAGCGGAGCTTCACGTGTTGTGTGCTACGTAGAGGTTGGGCGGAGCCCCCAGTGGAGCTTCACTGGGTTGTGTACTACGCAGGTTGTGCGGAGCCCCTAGCGGAGTTTTGTTGGGTTGTGTTGTTCGGGTGGTTGCGCGAGCCCCTAGCGCATGTGCCGGGGTGCCCGACTTCTTGTTTAGCTAGAACAAGTGAATTTTTTATAGCGGAGGTTTGGCGAGCCGGGGCGGTCGGTTTCTTCGCTACCGAGCGGTGCCAATCCTTGTGGCTTCCCAGCCGCCGCCGATGAGGGCCGGGTGCCACCACCCAGCCCCTTTCGGCGGAAGTCCCTCTTGCATATTGTCAAGTTTTCGTGGGTGAGTCCTCAAGATGCATTGGTTGGAGGTGGTGCCTCCCATATATATAAAGAACTTTGCGCCCCTTCGTGAGGAAAAAGGGTGCAGCCCCCGGTGTTGCATAACTTACACAACCCCCGTGTATCATATTATGCACAAGCAAATGGCCTTACAACATGAAGTTAATTCCAACATTGAATAAAACATAAGTTTTGCTTTTGCGAGCCCCCTCATATCTTTCCAAGGTGCTCGACTTATTTGTTTGCCTCCGCGCGACTCATACTCGAAGGGCGCTGGGGCGCTATTTGCGTGCCCCCTCGTCGTATTTTGCCGTGGTGCCCGACTTTTGTTTGCCTCTCGCTACGCTCATACTCTGAGGGCACATGGCGCCGCTTATGCGTGCCCCGACGTATCTTGCCGTGGTGCCCGACTTTTGTTTGCCTCTCAAGGCCGCTCATACTGAGGGCGCAAGGCGCCGCTTTGCATGCCCCCGACGTATCTTGCCGTGGTGCCCGACTTTTGTTTGCCTCCACGCGACTCATACTGGCGCGCGCTGGGGCGCCGATGCGGACCCCTCAGTATCTTGCCGGGTGCCCGACTTTTGGATGCATGAGGCTTAATGAAAGTGAAGGTACAATGAATATGTAAAATTGCGAAGGTGAAGTAAGCAATTGATAGCCCAAGACAAATATTCATGAGGCTGTGAATGAGCTGGATCCAGATCATTGCGAAGGCAGCCATGACATATAGTAATGAGGCTCAAAGAGCCAAATTCAGATCTCCGCGCAAAGTCGCACGATAGGTAGTAATGAGGCTCCGAGTGAGCTGAATTCATATCCCCGCAAAGAGAGGCACAATCGATAGTAATGGGGGCCCGAATGAGCCCGAAAAGAGATCCCTATGAAGGCAGACATGACAGGTAGTAATGAGGCTCTGAGGGAGTCAAAATCAGATCCCTGCAAAGGCAGGCACAACTGATAGTAATGGGGGCTTCGAATGAGCCGAACTTAGATCCCTGCAAAGACACACTATGTAAAAAGGCACATAATCGCCAAGCGCCTTGAGACGCCGCTAATAACGAGCGCCTATAAAGGACATTATCGACGCTACGGGCCGGGCGAAGGCCGCATTAGGCGACGGATGGTCCCACAGACCAAAACGCTGCCTGTATTAGAAGGTCATTATAGACACGCTGCTCATGTAACGCGATCTGCTTCCTTAATCCGCACGCTGCTTTTCCGCTGGTCGGGCACGCACGCTACGGCTACGGCGACGCTTTTAAAACCGAGTGTCTACAAAATTCAACGATCTCGCATTACGCCGCTTGATAACAGCGCATTTTCGAGACCGATTGATCGTGGATGCAACACCTAATTTAGACGCTGCTTTTTGCTTACGTGACACCTTTTCCGCCGCCCGCCTGCATCAAGTTACGAGTATTACGTGACGTGCGTGATTCACTGCACTCACGTGGTCGAGAACCGCCTGCGTGTTGCTTGACACCGATGCACGCGTGCGTCGCAGATACCGACGCTTGAACATACAAGGGGTCCCCAGAACGCCACGAAATTAAAGTCTCGCGTTATTTTCGCACGAGTTGTGTTAGGAGGTGTCCGTACGTCGCAACCACTACCGACGCCGCTTATTTTCGCACGACGAGTTGTGTTAGCAGCGTGTCCCGTACATGTCGCAAACCACTACCGACGCGCGTTTATTTTCAGATGAGTTGTGTTAGCAGTGTGTCAGACATGTCGCAGCACTACCGACGCCACGTATAGATTCGAATGAGATGTGTTAGCAAAGTGTCAGACATGTCGGAACCGCTACCGACGCTACGGGTCATTTACGCGACGCGTGTGTTGTCGCCGATGTCCGTGTTGTTTGCTGGTATTGTGGACACGTATCGGTAAACAGACGCTTCGCAGGTGCGTGTGCCTCAGAATCGCCGCGATGTTACAGTCGTGCGTTGCTGCCATAGTCCACAGGTGTCTGTGGTGTCTGAAAGCGTTGCGGACACATGTTAATGAGCAGACGCTCGGCAGGTGCACGCTCCTGTATTTGTCTCGAATGTTACCGCCGCCCGTCCCCGCTAGAGACGATGGATGTTGACATGGGTCTGCACTGACCGGAATTTGGTTGGGCCTCGCATCCGGCTTTGAACGGGCCTCGCCGACGGCCTTCCTTTGGGGCTGAATGTTAGGCCCATTCTCATGTGGTACAATGAGTCGGGCCATTTTCCGCCTAGCGTTGCCACACACTTCAACACCGTCTCTCTCTCTCTCGGTGGTGGCGGCGGAGGAGCGCAACGCACGTGACAAATGGGCTGCGTTGGTTTGTGCTCGCCACCGCCATATCGAGCCGTAGGTACTTCGCGGCGTGCTTAGAGCTCTCCTCCTTTGTCACCGGCCTTCCTTTGGGCCTCGAATTTGGACCTAGATGTTAGGCCCGTTCTCTTGTGGTACAATGAGCCGGGTCTGTTTCCGCTACATAGTTACGTGCACGCCGTCTAACTAGAGATGATGGATGTCGGCATGCGTGTGTAAGTGACGGCTCGTCACAAACGCGCGCCACGCTCGTTGGGTTTCTGCGCGTATATGGTACCATGTGTCTCAGAACTATAGTACTCCTACCTAGTAAAGCGCACATGCGCTTTGTAAGCGCATCTGTTAGGGTTATCCGTTAGCGACGATTCTTTAGTAAGTGCGTCCCGTACCTTGTACGTGCGCTCGGGTTAGCCGCCGGGTTATTGCGGATATATATAAGGCGTTGCGCCACACACTTGAGCACTGTCTCTCTTTGGCGGTGGCGGCACACCGCAGGGGGCAGCGAGAGGAGCGACGCCTGACGGCGGCTGCGTTGGTGTGTGCTCCGCCATATCGAGCCGTAAGTACTCGCGGGCATGCATAGAGCTCTCCTCCTTTGTCTCCGCGTTCCTCCTCCGCATTATATTGGTGCTCGTGGCGTTTTAGGCGAGCGATGCAAGAAGGGCGCGCACGCGTGCTCCGCCGCCATCTTCGTGTCGAGGCGTGCTCCGCCAGCCCCGCAGGGATTTCACCGGTGGCGGCCGTGCTCGCCCGCCACCAGGGGGGTCGCCGCGATGGTGGTCGCCCGATCTCGAATCGTAGGTGAGCAAACCTAGCTACGACGCTTCTAATTAAAATAGAATAGTGCTTCTCGCATCGATTAATGCATAATGGCCGAGATAGAATTAAAGCATCTAGTTGTTGGCAACAATATCTTGACTTAAATTGGTCGAGGATTTCTTCCATTTCCACCATGCTTAATTTTGTAGACGATGGGGATCGGGGCCACCGGATGTACCGGGTGAGACGCGATGTCGTGAGTACATAGATGGGTTGCAATCTTTCCTAGCCGCCGCGGAGGCCGATATGCGCGAGACCCGGATGTCGGGTTTGTGGTGCCCATGTGTGGACCGCAAGAACAAGATGCAATACTCGAAGTTCGTTTTCAGTCCATACCCACCTAATCCTTCGAGGTTTCATGGCTGGGTACACAAGTTGGAACAAGCATGGAGAAGGTGTCAACGACGGAGAACAAGCGCAGTTCCCCGAAAGTGGTGCCGGTGGCGAGGAAGAAGCGATATTTAAGGATGAGGAAATAATTATCGATGATGAAGTAGCGGGGGCTTGCCGTGAGCCCCGGTCCCTACCGCTGAGGATATGGACAAGTTGCCGCGTGATGGCATGGGCTATGATGAATACACCGCTGAAGAGTTGAAGAAGCCGAACAGCTCTTGAAAGATATGAGGACACCACTGCTCGACCAGCGTAAAGAGTTTTTCCAAGCTATCCGGTACACTAAAGCTTCTTGAACTCAAGGCGAGAACCATTGACCGACAAGAGCTTTAGACAATTGCAAGGGTTATTGGGGATATGCTTCCCCCACGTAATGTGTTGCCAAAGACGACATATGAGGCCAAAAAGATCGCTTTGTCCACCGATTGAAGTTCGAGAAAATTCATGCTTGCATGTATGATCGCATCCTGCTTCGGGGTGACTATGCAAATCTTGCCGCATGCCCCAATTGTAAAACCTCTCGCTACAAATGAACAAATGATGATGGTGAAGAAGGCGGGAGGTGCGCCCGTAGAGTTCATCGGAAGGTTGCATGGTACTTTCCAATAATTCCTCGCCTAAAACGTCTTTTTGCAACCTCCGAGGATGCACGACCGATGACATGGCACTCGGATGGCCGGAAGCGTGATGATTATATAAGGCACCCGCCAGATGGTATTCAAGGCGGGACATTGATCACAAACATAAAACTTTTTCTCGATGACCCAAGGAATATTCGGTTTGCACCGAGCACACGATGGCATGAACCCCTTTGGTAACATGAGTAGCACACATAGTGTCCGGCCGGTACTATTAACTATCTACAATCCTCCACCGTGGGTCGTGGTAAAACACGAGGAGGTACATGATGATGTCGCCTTGATCTCCGGTCCTCATCAACCGTATTGACATCGATGTGTACCGAGGCCGCTTGTTGGCGATCTCAAGGAGCTCGAAAGAGGGTGGTGTCGGGCAGTACGATGCTTACAAGAAAGAGCGCTTCAATTTACGTGCCCCTCGCTTCTTCACCACAATCACGATATTCCAGACACCGTAGCGTGTCCGGGCAGAGCAAAGGAGAGAAAGACCGCTTTCATTGCTTAGACGACACCGAGACCGCTTTGGTCAATAACTCAAAGAAGAGGGTTTATGTAAAGCACCAACGCTTTCCTTCCTACAAAGCATCCATACCGTGAGATGAAACGTTAGTTTGATGGGACGAAGGAGAAAACAAATGCACCAAGCCATTTCAATGGGGAACAGGTCTATGAGCGTGGGTAAAGGATACGACCGCCCCGCCGACGAACCAAAGGAAACAAAGAGAAAGAGAAAGAGAAAGCAAGAGCCGTAAACCGCAAAAAGCCTCGCCGATAAGAAGAGGTGGAAGAAAATGTCAATCCTATGGGAGCTACCTTATCGAAAGACATAGCGGTTCGCCACAACATAGATATCGTGGCACGTGAAAAAGAACGCCTTTGGAAGTTTGCTTGGGACACTCATGAATGACAAATGGAAATCGAAGGACCATGATAAAGCAAGAGCTGACCTAGAGGAGATGGACATAAGGCCCGAGCTCCTTCCTAACGACGAAAACCAAAGGTGTCGGCCCACCTTTGTCCGCCGTAAACCCGAATTGGCCGAGAGAAGCAGAGTTGTGCGACTTCTTTCGTAGTGTCAAACTTCCCTCCGATACGCAGCCCAGGTCCGAAACTTGTGCCTCGCTAAAGAGAACAAAATGCTTCCGATGAAGGCTCACGATTGCGATGTCATGCTCACAACGATGCTTGCTTGCAAATCCAAACATATTGCCGGAAAGGTCCGAAAGGCTATCATCGCCCTCTTGCGCCTTCTTTAATGCAATCTCTCGTAAGGTGATCGACGAACGAAAATTGAACGATCTTGAAAAGAACATGTGTGACACGATGTGTCTCCTTGAGGCTTACTTCCCGCCGACTTTCTTCGACATATCCGCCCATCTCATGGTCCATCCGGTTAAGGAGATCGTATCTTGGACCGATGTACCTCCACCACATGTATCCGTATGAGAGATTTATGAGTACTCCGAACAGTGTTTTCAAAGAGTCGGGTTCACCCCGAGGGAAGCATTGCACCGTGCTATTCTACCGAGGAGGTGGTCGATTGGTGTCTCCGTTATACTCGACCCCGCAATCCAATCGGCGCCTCCAAGTCTCGCCATGACGGAAGGCTAGCGGAGACAGGGTTTCTTGGGGAGAAGCAAATTACTCCGAAGAAAGACGACTTTGACAAAGCCCACTCTCTTGTGATGCTACACCTAAATAGAGATAAATCCTTACATTGCAGAGCATTATCGCTTGTTGCAGAACACTACACCACAACACTTAAACAACAACCGATCAAGTAGCTTGCTAAAAGTTTTAATTAGCATTGGATGGTGGGTTGCTAAAACTTTATCACGCATCGTCCGTTGCTAATATCAAATACGACAATGGATGGCCGTGGCTGTAAATTTTTAGCTTCGCGTTGGACCCTCCGTCGCTATAGGTCCTTAACCGAAGCCGGGCCGTCCGTTGCTAAACAATTTTTTCATTGGCGTGATTTTGGTGGGCCGTTCCTCGCTAACACTTTGGCCCAAAAGGGTTAAAAACCCTAAGTCATACTCTCCCGATACCCCCCCGCCCGCCGCTCACTCTATCTGTTTCCCGCAGACGGTACCTCGCCTCGCAGCCGCCCTCAACATCTCGCCTCACGTCCATTACCAACAAAAACAAGCCACTCTTTTTTCCTCGGCGCCGAGGCGGCTCGAGGCGATTCCTCAGCGATTTGGGCTCCTTCGCCGCTCTTCCTTCCTTGCTCCCCCGTCCCATAGTCCCGTCGCACTTCCTTTCCTAAGCCACGCCAGCCGCCGCCGCTCCACCACCGTCTCCGCCGTCTCTACCACCGGCGTCGCCGCCGCTCCCACCACCACACAGCCGCCACCTCCCCCCTACCATCAAGACCCTTGTGCCTCCATCCCCTTCCCCGTGAACCCCGTCGCCACCTCTTCGCAAGGCGCCGCCCCCCCCCACCACCTCCACGCCGCCGCCGCCGATCCATCCCCACCTCCATCCCGCCCCGCCACCGCCGTTGATAACCTCGCATCGCCGCTCCTTGAGCCGCAGCCTCGCACCAGTATGCCGCACAGATTTTTGTGCAAGCTTGCGCTTTCGCCCCCGCCGTGTTGGTCGCCCACGCCGCTCTCCTCCCTCCACCGGCCGGAGTGCCCGTCCCCACTACTCCCGGCCGTCGCTACGCTGCCGTCCTTCGGCGACCTTTGTCCTCGCCGCCGCCCCGACGAACACCGGTCCTAGGCACCGCCTCCGATGTCCTCCGCCTCCGCCGACTCCAAAGAAGCTCGTCGTCGGTGTTTCCCGGGCATTTCGAGAAACATCCCAAGAAAGAACTGCGGGCGTGTACGCCTTGGTGAACTGACGACCGAGAATCCTCTCGATAGCTCCTCCCGTAAGGCGGTGAGAGAAGAAAAAAGAAAATACCGCAAGGCGGTTAGGCAAAGGTGGGATCCGGGAGTTTCAAAATGCATAGTTGTGTCTCTCGTTGGTAACAGCTGTAACGGCAGCAAAATCACCTTTTCCTTGGTAACTAAGGTGGTACGAGGTGGTTTTTAGTGCCCCGGCGGCCCAAAATCATCGGGTGTTGCAAATACTAGGTGCCGTGATGGAGAATGTGTCAAAGTTGATGGGAAATCATAAGTTGTCCGCAGCAGAGGAAAAGTGGAGGGTCTAGGAGGGAGGAGAAGGGAACAACCGTGGTCGCGCAGCTATTGGCAAACTTCTCTCTGAGAAACCCGCTCCTCCTGAGGCGTTGGTCCAATCGCTTGGGAGGATTTGGTGTCCGATCCGTGGTGTGGAATGCAAGGATAGGGGAGACAACCATTTCTTATTCAGCTTTCTTCAAGCGATGGGGAAGAAAAAGGCTCGAGGAAGGGCCATGGATGCTCTCAAATGATCTTCTAGTGATGGTCGACTATGATGGATCAAAAACTCTAGAAGAAATTGATTTTTCCTTCATCCCAATTTGGGTATGAGTTACAAAATTACCGCTAGGGATGATGTCAAAGGAATCGCCAGAGGTGATCGGAGATGAGATTGAGAGTTCATGGAAGCGCATGTAGGTGAAGATGGTATGGCGACAAAAAGCGGTGTTACGGGTGAAGATTAGGATAGACATTAGGAAGCCCTTATTGCGTGGTGTGATAGTGCAAACTAAGGAGGGAGGTCCTGATCGATGGTGTCCGTTGATATATGAACACTTGCCGGATTTCTGCTATGTTTGTGGCATAATTGGGCATACAGAGAGGTCATGCTCGATCAAACTGAAGAAAGGGGAACTAGTACAGTTTGGAAAAGATCTTCGTTTCAGACCAATTCGAAATGGGGTCAACAACGAGGGTCCGAGATGGCGTGAGGGGCCACACGGGAAGGGGAACCTTCTCATACCGGGGGAAGCGGTGGAGACTATGGTGGTGGACTGTCCCGTAGTTTATGGGACTTCGGGAGGCGGTGATTCAAGAAGCAAAGAATCTAGAAACATCACCGGTGCGAAAGTGAAAAGGAGATCACAAACCCAACGAAAAACTCTTCCAAAGACTGGAGCAATAGAGAATAAGCCAACAAAGAGGGTTAGTGGAAGGAAGGGTGGTTGAAAATCATATGAACAATGGCGATGGTACCCAAGTACATGAGGCATCAAAGGAGATGGCATTGTAAGGATGACCGGAAGAATCCAAAAAAACTTTCAAGAGACTTCCAAGGTCAAGCAATAAAAATGATGACAAAATGGAGATTGATGCAAAGAAGAGGTTATTATCCTCTGATGAAGAACTTGAATCTGAGGGAGCAAAGAAACCAAAATACACCGACGGTGGCAAGCTTGGCGAAGATGCACTATGTAAAAAAAGGCCTCTACAAATACGCTGTTGAGGGCTTTCTACAATGCCGCCTTGCTGCCCGCCCATTAGGTCTCTAAATGTCCGACTTTACGCACTGCTCCGTAGCGAGCGCCCGCAAAAGCTTTAATACGACGGATTTAGTGCGCCTCAAACTACCCGTCTCAGAGTGAGCCCTTGTTACACACGCCGCCGTGGAACGCCTATGTCCTGTGGTTTTGCTCGACCGCGGGTCTACGCATCTACGCATTATTATTGTCTAAGATGCGATCGCACCTCTAGAAACGCCACGCACCCGCCGCATCGCCAAATTGATCGTATCGCTGCCCAAAAGTAGCGACGCGACGAACCCAATATGCGACTCAGAACGGTTTTGAACGCATGCACACGCAGTACAAGAAGGCGCCCTGCGCCACTAACGCACACCTACGTGATGCTTGTATGCATCGCACGCCTAATCGCTATCCATTCACGTACACCCGATCACTATAGGGGTCCGTAAAACCGCTATTCAAATACGTACCCGCAGTGGGACGGCCGATCGCGATATCTTTGTACTTACAGACGCCGCGTGGTACACGGTCCGTTACCTACGAGCTACGACGCAGCTAGATTTCTTGACCAGAACTACACCCAGTTCACGTACGCTTGTTTTGTACTACCGCCTGTGAAACTTAATGCACTTTCGTGACGCTCCGTAGGTCGCTCGACCGTAATCTTGTACGTAGCTACAAATGCATGTTTAAAACGATCATCCGCAATGTGTTCCGTGGTTACGACGGTTGTTCGCAACACGCGTCGTCGAAGTAACACACGAGCTACAGCGCCGCTTTTTAGTAAGCTCGTCTCGCTGCGTTCCTTTCCAGCTATTACGCATATTCTTTTGTAACCACGCCCCGTGGGGATTTAGTCGCTTTTACGTAATGGCCGTTTTGATTCTCGCCGATCAGAACGCGTTACGTATTTTCGACGCCGCTCGGGTGTTTCGACGCTTCTTCGGTTATGCGACGACATTTAGTACGAAAACCTACAGCGCCGCGATCAAGAATGTGGTCCGTGCATAGATAATGCACCGCTTCAGCTATGCGACGTAAATTAAAAATAGTAGACACCGGCAAACACAAATAATACGATGCACAGTCCGATCACAAACAAATGGCGTAAGGCAAAAAGATTGCAAATTCAGGTGTATCTCGATTGTTCACAGATGTACCCGGTTCTTCTCAGACACGCCTACGATTGTTCACAACACAAATAACACAGCTTCACATGCATGTATCCAGCTTTTGATCGTCATGCGGCAAGGGAAACAAGAATACGCTTCACATGCATGTATCCACCGATCGCCATGCAAAGAAGGGAAACAGAATCAACTCACGGTTTACATTTAAACGAAATGCTCGCCGTGGCTGATGACATGTTCCATAAGAAACTTGGCCATCTTCTCTCTAATATCCTCCAAATTGATCGAATCTCCCGTCAAGTCAAAATCCTAATACAAAGAAAGGTAGGCATAAGTGTTTGTTGTACACATGATCTATACTAGAAAATAGCGCGGCAATCTAAAATGATTTTGGGCCAAGATTTGGCCACCACGTGATGGAATGTGCAAACGTATTCTTCACTTATTAATTCTTAGCTAAAACCTTGTGATGGATATGCAGTTCTCAATGTGTGTTAGAGTGCTCAATACAAAGCTTGAAACCTAGAACATATTATGCGATATATAACATAGATCAGTTTTATACAATTCTAATTTATCATCCCCGATTACCCTACCATAAATTGCACATTTTCGAAATGATATTGTTTCCTCGGTCATCATGACAATCTTCAGTAGAAATCAATGCAACCTGCAAGAATTCAAATGTTCAACATCCACTTTGTACACTTACTATGAAAACCCACCAAGTAACGACAACTTTATGCATAAGTTACATTAATCTATTTAATATGGACAGATACCTTAGTACCAATAGGTGGAAGAAACCTTTAAGTTGATTTTACTCATAGGGCATCTTGCAACACTTTCAAATTTAAAAGGTAGCAACAAGTAAAATTGGTAGTTGTAGGATTATTACTTGAGAAACTATTATTTTTAGGTAATAATCTGATCTGTATGTGTTACCTGTATTAGTTTCCAGTTGTTAGAAAAAGCTTTGTAGCTCAACAGTAGCAAAGTACATAGCTAGATTTATTAAAAAAATTGATGATTAGTCGGATACTAAAGCTTAGAACCGAAATCATATATCGCTGAGGTATCCATGTGAGGATAAGATATTTTAAAAGTGCATTTGACTTGTATCATCAATGCATATGATGGTGAATACTATGCATTCAATTGATCACAACAAAATCAGGTGACTACAGTTCAAATCTAAGGTTCAATCTTTTGTTTTACATAAACAAATACAACTATGCATTGATAATTCCAGCTCTAACACAAATTTATTGATATATTTATAGTGTGCTGGCAATCCCTGAATTCATAGGAATTGCTAACAATGAATATCGATCTTGTTGTTTATCTTAAGTACCCATCTATTCTTGTAAAAGTTGGGCTAACTTAAAAAAGTCATTATTGATGTTGATTCATGATCGGTAATTATGCCTTTTTTATAAAATGAAAATTTCAAAGTGGGATACTATACATAGGAAGCTCCTAATTAAATATCCCGAGGTTCATGAATCACATTTTTGAAGAAAAATAGTGTAAGGAAGCATGGTACTCTAGCTTCATTGAATTAATAGGATGCAACACACGGTAGAGGGTGCATTGTAACTTGTAAGATCTCCATGCAAAATAAAAAGCGCACATCGAAATGCTTGTTGATGATATTTCCATAGGTGGGGACAACAACTTCAATAGCAATTGCAAACCAAATGTCCCCGAAAGTGCATTTGTAAAGTGAATAAAAGGTAAGACAAAGTGAGCAACATATAATGATGAAAGTAGTTATAATTGGTGACTATTTCCAATTGCACATCCATTCATTAAAGCCAATTCAAATGGCCATATGAGATTGATGCTTTGGAATTTGCATTTAGCTAGAATTTCTTTTGAATTACACAAACCGATTGACAAGTTAATTCCATGAATTTTTGTTGGAAAATAATAGTATATGTAGTCTCTTGAAAAAAGTGAACCAAACTTTGTTTTCGAACACAAACTTTTTCAAGAAATGGTAGCTCGAAATGGTTGTACTTGTACCATGCTTATGTTGCCGGTTTTGCTAAACGCACCCCATCTACCCGACGGCTTGGTTAGAAAGGATAAAAAGCTAAGCACTAAAACTTGTTTGCATTTTATAAAAGCAGTTGGATCAGATGCGTCCATCATGAGATCCGTCTTTGTCCTAATCAAATCAAAGCTATAGCAATATGGAAAATTACAAAACATGAATGGGTTGATCTTGATCTACTCAAACGTTGTTGTTTTTAACTCGAAGATACAGTTCAAACGTAACGCACATTGCCCAAACTGTGAAGCAAGCTCTTCAGTTCAGATCCACAACACAAGGCTGGTTGTTTAGCATCACACGTACCTCTTCAAGTTTGTCTGCTATTGTCAAACTATTTAACATGACACAATGCAAAGCTAATATTTACACAATTTTTTTTTTTTGCAACATAAGGCAACTAAAGCAGTTAATTCTAGATTTCACCATTACCAAAGGTTCTAAGTGTCATAATTGTGTGCAATCTAAGCAACCTACAAAGCCTCACAAGGCAGTGGAGGAGAGACTCTTGGCACCTCTAGAACTCATACATTCTCGATCTATGTGAGATGAATGGTGTGTGCAAAGAGATATTTGATGACGTTGATTCATGATGCTTCTAGATTTTGCTATATTTACTTGCTAAAACTAAAGATGAGGCATTAGCATTAGACTACTTTAAAATCTTTAAGGCTGAAGTTGAAAATTAACTAGAAAGAAAGATTAAACATCTAAGGTCGATCGTGGTTGTAAACCAATTGGATGTAAGTGGATATTCAAGAAGAAGCTTAGACCTGATGGTGCTATTGACAAGTACAAGGCTCCGGCTTGTGGCTAAGGGTTATACTCAAAAGGAGGGTTTCTTTGATACTGATTCACCTGTTGCTAGAATGACCACTATTCGAATACTACTCTCCTTGGGTGCCTCATATGGTCCGATCATTCATCAAATGGATGTGAAGACAGCTTTTTCTTAATGGAGAGTTGGATGAGGAGATTTACATGGATCACCTCGATGGGTTTGTAGTAAAAGGTGAAGAGCAAAAGGTGTGGAAGAGAGTGGGATTACTTTATCACAATCTCACTATGTTGAGGTCCCGAGCCGATTTGGCTATATGGATAGAAAGTCTTCTCCAAAGACCTTATGATCCTAGTGTGACATTGCAAAAGAATAAGAAGTGTACCGTAGATCAATTGAAGTTCGTACTCTGAAATTGTTGGTTCACTCATGTACCTAGCTAGTGCAAACTGCACTTAAAAGGGCCTTGTGCTATCTTAAAGGTACAATGAGTTATGGGATTCACTATTCCGGACACCTAGCTGTGCTAGAGGGACATAGTGATGCGAACTGGATTTCTGATATTGATCAAATCTACGCCACTAGTGGGTATGTTTTTACTCTTGGGGGTGGTGCGGTGTCATGGAGGTCTAGTAAACAAACTATTTTGACTAAATCAACCATAGAGGCAGAACTTATCGCTTTGGATACAGCTATGCTTTGTTATATGATGCTAAGTCATGCTAGTATGATACACATGTTTGGACTAGTTGTTATGATCATGTTATGCTATATGATGTTGAATCATGCTATGATCTTGTTAAGAAAAAAAAAATGCATGGGTCAGGGCTTGTAGGTTAGGAAACACTCACTGCTTTTATTGCGCTTTTCAACTAAGCGTATCGACTTCAAGCCGGGCTATGGTTGTGGAGGTTTGTTTCGCCTAAGTTTAGCAGATTTTTGTAATAAGTCGCTGAATCGATATTTGGCACAATTAATGATAATTCGAAAGTGTTTGGCATTCTCGCTTATGTCATGTGAATTTTGGTGTCACATCTATCTAGCTTGCAGCTAATTCTAGATTTCACCATTACCAAAGGTTCTAAGTGTCATAATTGTGTGCAATCTAAGCAACCTCAAAAGCCTCACAAGGCAAAGGGAGGAAAGACACTTGGCACCTCTAGAACTCATACATTCTCGATCTTTGTGAGATGAATGGTGTGTGGAAAGAGATATTTCACGACATTAATTGATGATGCTTCTAGATTTTGCTATATTTACTTGTTGAAAACTAAAGATGAGGCATTCATATGAAAAAAAATCTGATAAATCTCAAAGGCCCAATATTCAGTGTTCCCTAAAGGGCTTTATTGTTTCAAAATTTCATGAGTAAAGGTGTGAGGTGCGATATCAATTACTATCATATTGCCGGGTTGATGTGGAGGTAGGGAGTTTTCCTCCCTATATATTTGTACCAAGCCCGCTGGGATTAGAGTTAGACACAACACCACAACTATAATTGGGAGTTTCAATTAGAAAATCTTAAAGGGCGCACCTAGCGCCGTAGGCTCCCCGCACCGCTACGAGGTCCGGGAAGGGTAATTTAGCGCCTAGCCTTACCGCACCATGTGCAATATGCGGAGGTCGTTGCTTGAACCCGGGACCTTCCTCGTTACAGGCGTAGACCACTTGCACCAGTGCCAGCCCTTCCAATTAGAAAATCCTAAAGTAGTAAAAATAATATTTTCCTTTTCCCTCTCATCAAGGCTGCATAGTCTCTCCATCCCGTCTGTCGAATAAGGTTTTTGGGAAGCGCTCTTCATGTGACCGCCCCAAATCTTCCACGGCGCTTTCTCTTCATCGATTAATGTCATCCCGCCGTCATAAGGCTTGCGTGCGGGATCATCAACAAGGAACACTCATCGACTAAGCTTACGCGATCATCGTCTGCATCAACACCACCAACTTCTACATCGGCAGGTATTACATCTGTGTTCTAATCTTATTGTTCATCATGTTCAATCTGTCTGGTGTATGAACCGCTATGTTTACATCAGTTGCCATGATCATGCTTTCTTATATACTATTGATCATGTCATGCTTCGCTATATGCTTTTAGATCATGATATGCTTTGTTATACGATGCTAAGTCATGCTAGTATGATACGCATGTTTACACTAGTTGTTATGATCATGTTAATCATGCTATGATCTTGATATGCTTTTTTTGTGTTATGCTAGTATGCTTCACATGTTTAATTAATCTAGCCGCTTAGTTCGTCATGATTTATTTTTATGAAATTAATCTGAAATTGCCTAATATCTCAACAATCCAAAAACCTTATTATAGCCTTTTTCTTGATTTAACTATGGTTTTTTCATTGACGTCTTTGAGGCTAAAAAATTTGTAGTGCAAATTTTAAGAGGCGGCGAAGTTAAGGCCATGCTCGCTACAAGCTAAAACGTTTTGGATTATTGTTGGCTTGCCCGAGGGAAATATCTCCGAGAGAAGATTCCAGGGGGCAACACTATCAACTAAATGCAACCATCGATATATATTTCTAAGTTGTAGATTATGGAGAGCTTTCATGACTACAAGATGGTTGCTAACCGATCTATAGTCAAGCAAGCTCATGAGGTTCAACACATGGCAAAAGAACTTGAACTCCTTAAGTGTGTCATACCCGACGAGCTTGTAGCCGTATGCATTAATGCTAAGTTGCCTTCTTCATAGAAGAGCTAGAAAATATCGCTTTGAAAACCCGATAGCATCTCTTGATGTTGAGGAAAAGATTCGGCAAAGAACACTATTGAGAAGGGGAAACGAGCCATTCTCAAGCATGAATTTGGTGCAGAAAACCCACATGGCAAGACCAAAGGAAGGAATAAATCTTCCAATGCTAAATTAACAACTACCACCGAGAAGAAGAAAAACAATGATGATGTGCCCTTCTAGATATGTAATGCCCATGCCGCGAGGCCCGCCGGTCAGCCCTTCAAGGTCAATGGTTCAGATCAAGAAAGCCAACTAACAAAGACATGGCCCTAGCTTCCCCGAAAGGTGCATCTAGGAATAGAGGCATGCAAGGAAATTTAGCAAGCAAATTGAAACGGAGGAAGTAGTTCAGAATAGAGAAATATAAACAAACTATAGTTTAGCAACAGTTCGTTTAGTAGGAAATTTTTTATAAGACAAGATAGCAAAGAGTACTTTCGACGTAAAGCAAATGTTGTTCTTGAGCTTGTGTATTCATCTATGAAGAAAATAAGCAGCAGAATTTATCACCTTTCCTCACTTCCCTCGCAATCGAAAAATTCTGGCGACACTCGATGACGCGTTGATGCCTCGCTATTGGATGGAAATCACTGAAGTAGCTTCGCTCCCGAAACAGATTTGAAAATTTCAGTCACCTGGATATTAGGAAGGCCTTAATATACAATTTTGTAATAGGAAGTTTATGAGGACTACACAATCCACAGAGGCACAGATTACAAAAAATTGCACTCTCCGTTAACAAGAACACAGTTCACATGCATGTATCCAAATGGGTCATCATGCAAAGGGGAAATGAAGAAACTCACGGTTTACTAAACAAAATACTTGCCTTCAGGGCTGATGATCTGTTCCATAAGAAACTTGGCGATCTTCTCTCTAATATCCTCCAAATTGATCGAATTTCCGGATAAGTTAAATTCCTAATTGTTGACACTCGTTATAGCATAAAATTACTAGTCAACTAAACATGAATAAAGGTTTAAAATGAATATAAACATAAGTCTAGGGGTTTAACTAACATAATTCCACGAGCTTTGGTGATTTATACATTTTCGTGGACTTAACAGATAAATGCAGAGAAGAATGGAGAAAGTTCCTAATATACATCCAATATGATGACAAGACTTGACCGTGAAGTAACTCAACCCGAAAAGTGGACTAAAACATTCTAGAAGACACCGAAGACACCGAAGGAACCAGAGGCCGAGGGGGGCACAGGCCACCGGGCGGCCGCCAAAGCTCATTTAGGCCGGCCGCCAGGTGGGACCCACCTGCTTTTTTCTAGGTCGGTTTACTACCGACTTTGAGGTTGTATCTACACCGCTGCCAAGGCCGGGCTTGATCCAAGGGTTCATGTTCATCGCCAAGGCCTATATAAGAAGACCCCCTGACCCCGTGATGAAACCCTAATTCATTATCAATTCATTCTATCTCATTATCTCTCGCTTGTAGAGGGGTCCCTTTGTAAGGATCAACTCTCTCTAAGAGATTAGTGAATTAGAATGTAATTAGAAGCATATTAGAACTACAATTAGAAGAGTTAGTATAAGAGGATTAGAACTCATTAGTTCTAATCTTTAGAACAAGAGAGATAGAGAGAGGGAAGGAATTGAGGAAGTGTTGGCCTGTTTGGTACTATCTCCACACTTGTACCTCGGTGGAAGTTAATCTACATTTAGAATTACTCCGTAATCTACTTCTTTTTTAGTAAGTTATATTGTTTATATTTATTCTTATTGGTCTATGAGTCTCTCTTTTGAGTACTTTAATCTATTGCAATAGGTTAAGGTAATATTTGTAGTGTAAGCGTGGTGCTTAGGCTCGGGTATCTCATAGATACACCCTACCTTCCTGAGCGTGGTAGTTCGTGGTAGTGACAGTACCATTGATTCCTTTGGATTCCACATCCCGCTGGATAGACTAAGTAGGAACAAGTTACCGGGGAATAGTGAGTTTCGGCCTTACTTTCCTTTGAGTACATCCCCATAAGAATATTATCAACATCACTTACCAAATTAAGATTTAGCTATCTTAGTAAACCTCTCTATACCCTCAACCTTTTTAGTCTTGTGCTACACCGGGTTAAGATTAGATCGTAGTCTCCCTCACCCGCTTCCCCTCGTGGATTCGATATTTAAACCCTCTCCCGGTGAAGTGCTCACCGGTATCCGTGCGGCGCTTATGGATTATACAATAAATATTTCTGTGGGCTTAACAAATACCAACAAGCATTTCTCGCAATCGATTCTTGGGAAACGGATTGCTGAGATTGACTTTGAATCTACCTTATCCTTGTATCATATTCTTTTCTTTTTATTCTTTTATCTTTTAACTCATCTATTCTTTTCTTTTCCTTTTCACTATGAATTCCACGCCTATCTATAAATATCTTATACCCCCTCAAGCGAAAGCTTTAGGCAAACTGTAATCTTCGTGAGCCTATCCTAGCAAAGTCCTATGAGCTACGCTTGGGTTATATAAGAATGGTTCAGGAACTAGCCTTCTCGGGAGAAGGTGAGGCCAACCCACACTCACACCTACGAAAGTTTGAGGAAATTATGGGATGCTTTCGTATGGAAGGCATATCCGATAATACCTTACGCTGGAAGTTCTTTCCGCACTCTTTTGACGGAAAAGCTAAACAGTGGTATTACTTGAACGTAGAGAGAGTGAAAGGAGATTGGGAAACATTAATGTCCAATTTTTGTACCTATTTCTTTCCCACCTCCAGAATAGCCCGTCTTCGTATAGAACTTTTAACTTTTAAACAAGAAGAAAAAGAAGAGTCTCTTAAAGCATCATGGGATCGTTTTAATGACCTTATCAACTTTGGCCCAAACCTTGGTATTCCGGACCCAATCCTTCTTCAACATTTTTATCCGGTCTTAATAAGAAAGATGCAAGGGACCTTAATGTAGCTTCAGGAGGCGCATTCCTTTCTCTGTCTGCTATAGAAGCAAGAAATCTCATAGACAGATGTTGTGGATACGTCACCCCCACTAGAATCTTTCCCGAGAACAATGAAGAATCATCCTCCAATCAAGAAGAAGAAATCACGATAGCTAATTCACAACAATTCCAATCCCAAGACCTAGCTATCCATCCTGAACCATCATCATCCCAAAATCCCCCAAAGGAAGAAGAAATTCCACCTTTGAAGAACCTTGTGAACCTACCATTAGTGATTTTGGGAGAGTAATAAATTCTCATCCGCACAAGAGACCTCTAAGTGACCATAATTCAGATTCCCTTAAGGAGATGTCTCTTATTGAAAGTGTTTATAAGAGATTTCCAAGTAATTATAATTCGGATTCTTTTAAGGAAAAGTCTCTATTTGAATGTACTTATTCTTTCAAAAGACATTGGGAAGAACCCAAGGATGACATTTCTGATCTTGCCATAGAAGAAGAGCAAAGCTATCTAGAAGACAATCTTATCTTCTCCTCTTCTATACCTAGACAAGATGATTTATTCGAACCCATTTCTAAACCCATCCTTGTCCCCGATGAATCCACATATGCTTCCTTCTTTGAGACTCATGATGACCCTAGAAATTCACCACAACAACCTCAAAGATAGGGATCATCAAAACGACCAAGAAGAACCACAACAATGGCTTGAGAATGTTAATAACTTATGTATCCCAGCCATTGATTGTACAGATGACACCTTAGATATTATCAGCCTGAGAGACACAAACACAAGAAATCCTTTAGATAGCCATGATGAATTAACCTTGGAGTTTGAGAAGGAGGACAACATCAGTGAGTATGAGAGCTGCTTCAAAGACACTTCATCTAGCCCATGTTCACATGATCACCTTCCTAAATCACCTAGTCTCTCTATCACTATCCCACATGAGATCTTCAACCCCTCATTCTTTCTCCTCCTATAGATTTCGAAAGGGTGGTTGTAGATGCATACGCCTATAATAAATATTCTAGATCTCGTTGGCATAAAATCTTGAGGTAGATTGATGTTGGAAGGGAAACCACTTCATCATCATGAATCTTAATTCAATAGGTTTCCCAAGGACGAGCTTGCTGTCCTTAAACAAGCACTTCTTGAGAAATAACATGAGTGTTCACCTTATTGCTATAGTACCCTTGTGAAATGAGTATAGAGGTATAAATAAGGAAATATTCCTTCTGGGTATTCTTGTCACTAACTATTTCAGGTCTAGAGCAAGAAGAACGAAGGATGACAATTTAAGGTATGTCCAACCAATCATTGTGCAACATGAAATCACATGTATAGAAATATTTCCTTATCATGTTGCTACACTATTTTGGTTGCCTCTACCTTTTGAGATATGTTAATCTACTAAAAATATTATCATGCTCTTCATCTCTCTGTTTGAGTTAATTTCTATAATGCCTTCATGCTATTCTTTGTCTACCATAGTATGCTTCGGTTTGGAAGTACTAGCTATACTTCTAAAGGTTTTTAAATTAAGCATGGTGCTTAGGTTAAATAGCCTTCCTTAATTGAATTAGACATGGAGTCTAGTTTAGTTATTGAACTAAATCTTACTTGTGTAGACATTGGTATACTTTGTTGGACTAACCCCTGCAGAGATAAAAAGAGAAACTCACAAATAAGCTTGGGAAAGGTCCTGGGATAGACTCATACTAAAGATGAAGCAAGAGAAAGAAGAGGAGTGCCACAAACAAAATCTACAAACAAAAGCACTTGCTCAAGGATCAACTTAAGGATGATTGGCACATGGAAAAGGAAGACCAACTCCACCAAGGATAATCCAATCATGCTCTTCCTCCTCACATGCTCCCATCACATCCCACATACTGAAGCAAGACACAACAAATCTTTCACAAGGAGGACATGCTCGTACACAGAAGAACCTTATAGAATAAAGAGAAAGAAGACAAGTTAGGAAAAGCTACACAAGAGGCCAAAACAGGAAAGCTTCAAGCAATAGGAAAGCACCATCACAAGATGCTACAGTGCCCTCATGCTCCAATAATAAAGGTAACATCTTGAGGTGAGTTGTCAATAAATAAGCTTTCTCTTAATTATGGCATGTTCATAAATAAAGAACCAAACATGTTAGAGTGACACCCTTGCTTGACTTTATTAGCTCAACATGTTTTGTTTCTGCTGTTGTTCCTAACACCACCTTCTTGATCTCATAGTCCTAATCATATTAGCAAATGTGTTGCAACATTCATGTTCCATCTTCTGATCCTATCACCCTTGTTATAGAAAAGGAAACACATAAATATTAACTTTATCTTGTTTGATGTGCCTAAGGTTTTAAAGAAGAATGAACTTTTTGGTTCTCATTGGTGTTTTCCCACCAACAGGCCCATGCACTTGATCTCTCGCTTTGTCCTTGCACGCAGGACACACTTCGAGCAAAATGTGGAAGAGTCTTCACTCTCCTCAAAATCTTACAAGAGAATGTCCTGACCCACAAAGCATGCACACAAAACAAGAAGCTGCCAACCCCCACTATCAAAGTTTCACTTCAAAATGTTGTACCAAAGAAAAGAACATGGGTGACAAAATTTACGTAATCACCATCTTAGGAGATACAAACTATCAAGATCAGATGATACACTCAAGGAGTAACCAAGGTAAGTAGTCTTGTTCGTGAGGACTTAAAACATTGAACCCTCGCCGAAAGGTAACTCGGTAGTTATCCATATTTAATTCTTAGCATTGCATATTTAATTGCATATCATATTTATCTTTTCTCGCATCTTGCATCAAGATATTTACTTCTTTGCATAATCATTTTCCTTTAGCATTTCTCGCATTAGCATTGCATTGAAAAATGCAAAAAAGCCCCATGTGAATAATCTTGTGGTGTGTAATAGCTCATAAGAAGATTCACCGTGGTGGCATAAAAATAAATATTCATTCATCTAGTTGCATTTGCATCATAATTCTTTTGCATGCATATAAATTTATAAAACTCCAAAAATATTTTTCCCGCTGAAGTTTTACATAGAATAATCATGATCCATATCTAGACACATGAAGCTAAGTTCCACAAGTTTTGGTGATTTATGTATTTCCGTGGACTTAACAGATAAATGCAGAGAAAGATGGAGAAAGTTCGAATATACAAGACATATGATGACAAGACTTGACCGTGAAGTAACTCAACCCGAAAAAAGTGGACTAAAACATTCTAGAAGATACCAGGAGACACTAGAAGGAACCAGAGGCCGAGGTGGCATGCCACCCTGGGCGCCGCCAAGCCAACTAGGCCGGCCGCCAGGTGGGACCATCATGTCAGCCTCAGATTTCTAGGTCGGTTTATAACCGACTTTGAGGTTGTATCTACACCGTTATTGAAGGTCGGTTTGATCCAATGGTCATCGTTCATCGCCAAGGCTTATATAAGAAAGACCTCTCGCCCCCATGGTTAAACCCAAATTCAATTGTAATTCATTATTAGTCATCACCACCAAGTCAAGCGTAAGTAGAAGAGAGTATCTCCACCAGAGATTAGGGTTTAGCTACTTGTTCTAGTCCTAGTTCATCTAGTTCTAGTTCGTCTAAGTTGATTAGCAAGTCAGATTCAAGTAAAGCTAGGTGTGCCTACCCAGAGTTCTAGATCTTCAAGTTTCACGGTACGGATATTATCTTGTATCTATGACTTTGCTCTTTATTAATAATATGTGTTTGTTTGCTATGTTCTTACTTTATTCTAATAGTATGCTTGATATAGATGTCGTTTATGATAGATTTATGTATCCATTCGTAGAGCGCCTAATTCAATACTCGAGTGGGTTAGGTGGTAGAGATATTTATGTAAGCGTGGTGCTTATATATGATTTACCTGCGAGTGCACCTTATATTCCGAGACGTGTGGTAGATCGATGGGGAGTGATAGTCCCGTTGAGTCCTTTGTAATCCACCCTCCGTCCTATAAGACTAGTGGACAATGAGTACGGGAATATCTTGTTTTCCTCTTGATTTTCCTTGGTAGTCGTCCTCCATACCGATACATGATCTAGAGTTTACTATGCTATATATGATAACATATGCCCTAGAATAGATGTAATGACTTAGTAGATTAAATGCTATAGAAGAATTCTCTCTCTTAAAGTAGTCCAATGTTAAGTCTAACTTATAGTAGTTATTCCCCTGCCTTCGTGTGTGATGCCTTTGCCTTTATTTATCATTATCATATCCTTATCATTATTGGCTTACCCCTGCTAAAGTTAGCACTAGTAATAGAACCTCTCATAAGTATGCCACTTATCAATTATATTTGCGCCCACCTTTCAATTATTTCTCCCCACGTGGTAGAATATAAATGACAAAACCTGGATTACTCCCGGTGAAATGCTACAAAGTGATATTTATATCTGTGGCGCTTGCGTAGATAGACCTTTTATATTTATTTAGATTGCAAACAACACATTCACAAGTATCACCTTTGCATTTCCTAGCATTACTGCTGGGATGACAACCTAGCACATAGTAGTGTTAAGAGATGAACCACACCGAAAGTGTCTCTCGATGGCATATGGCCTAAGGTGAGATTAACTCCACCTTATGTTATAGTGACGTTAGAAATACCAACAGACGCCAACCCAAATCAAGTTTCTAATCCTTTTATTCTGATTAGTAAGCCATGTACCAAACATATGGCTTGTATAGATCTAGGCTGGTTTAGGCCAAGAGCATAAAAGATGATCCTCCATACCGCTTTCAATTTGGAATCGACAATCTAGGAAAAGGTGTTGGATGGTCTCATTCATATTACAACCAACACATTTCTTAGGGCCTTTCTAGTTTTACCTAGTGAGGAAAGGCGATAATTCTGCCGCTTATTTTCTTCATAGATGAATACACAAGCTCAAGAACACCGACCGCTCAGAGTACTAGTACTATCTTGTCTTACAAAAATTTTCATACTAAACGAGAACTAAAGCAAACTACGCTTTGTTTATATTCTTCTATTCCTGAACTACTTCCTTCTAGTTTTTGTAAAGCGAAATGCTTTTGACTTTTGGTACATCCATTTAGCTATGTATCTAGATACAATAATATGACTGGATACATAGCAAAATGGACGAACCAAAAAAGTCAAAGCGACTTACAATTTGGAACCCAAGGGATTGCAATTTTTTGTGATCCGTGCCTCTGTCCCATTAGAGAGGCTATTTTTTACGCCGGTTTGCCAAACTTAACGCAACCCTCCTCCTTTACCCGGTTTGGGACCTCTCGCTCAGTGACGGCTACTCTCATTTCCATCCAACAACAGTGCATCAACGCATCATCCGGTGTTCCTGAATTTTTAGGCCGCCTGAAGTGAGGAAAGGTGATAATTTCGCCGCTTATTTTCTTCATAGATGAATACACAAGCTTGAGAACACTAACCGCTTCCGTAGTACTACTACTATCTTGTCTTACAAAAATTTTCCACTAAACGAAATTGTTGCTAAACTACGCTTTGTTTATATTCCTCTATTCCTGAACTACTACTTCGTTTTTAGTTTGTAAATCGCTTTGACTTTTTGGTACATCCATTTAGCTATGTATCTAGATACAATAATATGCCCGGATATATAGCAAAATGGACGAAACCAAAAAAAGTCAAAGCGACTTACAATTTGGAACGGAGGGAGTGCAATTTTTTATGATCTGCGGCCTCCTGTGGATTGTGTAGTCCTCACGTTTACGCTGGTATTACTGTAATTGAACGCAGATAATATTAGGGCCTTGCTAATTTCCGTGAGTGAAATTTTCAAATGCTCAGCGACGAAGCTTTTTTTAGATAATGGATGAGAAAACATCCGCCTCTACATCCGAGGATGTACACCCCAATTATTACAAGTAGTGGATAAAAAGGTAGAGCAAAAATAAGTCTCTAAAAACTATAAAGAGAACTAAAGCAAATGATAAATGTGCTTCCACCCCTCTATTAGGAAACTCAAAGTAACCACTTCTAGTTTTCTCTCGCTAATTAGCGAGTGTGTTCTTATCCTGCTCATCACGCAATCCGGGCTCATATTCCGCAGCCAATAGGCTCATCCAAAATAACCTTCACAACGAGAAAACTTTCATTTTGTTAAAGATAATATCGTTCGACAGATACAAAATGGCCCAAAGATATAGCTATGATGCCAACCCAAATCAAGTTTCTAAACCTTTTATTCTGATTAGTAAGCCATGTACCAAACATATGGCTTGTATAGATCTAGGCCGGTTTAGGCCAATAGCATAAAAGATGATCCTCCATACCGCTAATACGGACAATCTAGGAAAAGGTGTTGATGGTCTCATTCATATTACAACCAACACATTTCCTGGCTTCCTTTCCAGCTTTGCCTAGTGAGAAAGGCGATAATTCTCGCCGCTTATCTTCTTCATAGATGAATACACAAGCTCAAGAACACTGATTGCTCGCCGAGTACTACTACTATCTTGTCTTACAAAAATTTTCCTACTAAACGAACAAGCTGCTAAACTACGCTTTGTTTATATTCTTCTATTCCTAAACTACTTCTTCGCTTCGGTTTGTAAGTCGCTTTGACTTTTTTTGGTACATCCATTTAGCTATGTATCTAGATATGATAATATGCCCGGATATATAGCAAAATGGACGAACCAAAAAAAAAAAAAGTCAAAGCGACTTACAATATGGAACGGAGGGAGTGCAATTTTTGTGATCTATGCCTCTCGTGGATTGTGTAGTCCTCACAGTCGCCTATTACGTAATTGAACTCAGTATAATATTAGGCCTTGCTAATTTCCGTGTGAGTGAAATTTTCAAATCTGCTCAGCGACGAAGCTTTTTTTTTAGATAATGGATGAGAAAACATCCGCCTCTACATCCGAGGATGTACACGTACCAATTATTACAAGTAGTGGATAAAAAGGTAGAGCAAAATAAGTCTCTAAAACAGGATAAAGAGAACTAAAGCAAATGATAAATGTGCTTCCACCCTCTATTAGGAAACTCCAAAGTAACCACTTCTAGTTTTCGCGCTAATTAGCGAGTGTGTTCTTGTCCTGCTCATCACGCCGCAACCGGGCTCGCATCCGCAGCCAATAGGCTCATCCGAAAATAACCTTCGACAACGAAAAACTTTCATTTTGTTAAAGATAATATCGTTTCGATAAATACCAAATGGCCCAAAGATATAGCTATGACGCCAACCCAAATCAAGTTTCTAAACCTTTATTCTTCGATTAGTAAGCCATGTACCAAACATATGGCTTGTATAGATCTAGGCCGGTTTAGGCCAATAGCATAAAAGATGATCCTCCATACCGCTTTTCGAATACGACAATCTAGGAAAAGGTGTTGGATGGTCTCATTCATATTACAACCAACACATTTCTAGCTTCCTTTCCGTTTTGCCTAGTGAGAAAGGCGATAATTCTAACGCTTATCTTCTTCATTGATGAATACACAAGCTCAAGAACACCGACCGCTCCTTTCATTCAGTACTACTACAATCTTGTCTTACAAAAATTTTCCTACTAAACGAACTCTGCTAAACTACGCTTTGTTTATATTATTCTATTCCTGAACTACTTCCTCCGCTTCATTTGTAAATCGCTTTGACTTTTTGGTACAACCATTTAGCTATGTATCTAGATACAATAATATGCCCGGATATATAGCAAAATGGATCGAACCAAAAAAGTCAAAGCGACTTACAATTTGGAACGGAGGGAGTGCAATTTTTGTGATCTATGCCTCGTGGATTGTGTAGTCCTCACAGACTCGCCTATTATAGAATTGAACTCAGATAATATTAGGGCCTTGCTAATTTCTAGGTGACTAAAATTTTCAAATCTGCTCAGCGACTTTTTTTTTTTTTAGATAATGGATGAGAAAAACATCCGCCTCTACATCCGAGGATGTACACAGCCCAATTATTAGAAGTAGTGGATAAAAAGGTAGAGCAAAACAAGTCTCTAAAACAGATAAAGAGAACTAAAGCAAATGATAAATGTGCTTCCACCCTCTATTGGGAAACTCCAAAGTAACCACTTCTAGTTTTTTGCTAATTAGCGAGAGTGTGTTGTCTTGTTCATCACGCCGCAACTAGGGTCGTATCGCAGCCAATAGGCTCATCCGAAAAATAACATTCGACAACGAGAAAACTTTCATTTTGTTAAAGATAATATCGTTTCGACAAATACGCAATGGCCCAAAGATATAGCCGTGACGCCAACCCAAATCAAGTTTCTAAACCTTTTATTCGATTAGTAAGCCATGTACCAAACATATGGCTTATATAGATCTAGGCTGGTTTAGGCCACTAGCATAAAAGATGATCCTCCATACCATTTTCGAATATGGACAATCTAGGAAAAGGTGTTGGATGGTCTCATTCATATTACAACCAACACAATTTCTGGCTTCTTTTCCAGCTTTTTCCGACATTTTATTTGTCCTCTGCCTCAGTGGTTTGTTTAGTCCTCATAAAAAGCCTATTACAGAATTGAACTGTATAATTTTATCCTCACATGGATATTTTCGCTTGTAGATACCGAACTTGACACCCGAAGTGTTACTATAATGTTGTTATCTCGTGGGTTTTGTCATAGGAAACAGAATCATCTGCCGCTTATTTTATTTATAGAGATGAATATACGTGCTCAAGATAGAACAATGATCGCACCTTTTCTCGCCCCTAGAACTGCTCCGCCGGTGAAGCTTTGTCGTGTGTGCCGGGCCGCTGACGACGCTTGAAAATGGTAAGCCGCAGCTATGTGATATACAAACCCTACTTATTGTTAGCTTTTTGCTTAGTGCTAGCTATTGACTTCTCTCGTGTAACCTAAATCTGTTTGATGTAGGTGTCCGATGGCACATTTACAACATCATCCGCAACGAAACAACTTATTCTCTAGAGGATGGTCGGAGAGCTATATATGAAGAGACAAAGCAAGAGATAGATGATGGTACCACGTAGGGGCAAGAGAGAGATGATGGTACCACAGGGGGCGTTTGGGGAGTTTTTACTTCGAGAGGGGCAGCCATCCGGCTTTCCCGGTCTGTGCGGAGGGTCGAGACACACACAAGGTGGCCGAAGGCAAGATAGTTGTCACGGCGCTCAAACCGAACGGGTTTCCCAATCGAGAAGGTGGCCATGCTAAGAATGAAGAGACTTGCTGGTCCGATTGCTAGACAAAGGGTCCCCTTGCTCACATATTCAGCTCTTCCTTAAGTGCTTTAACAAAGGAATTGTTATTTGAGAACTGTGTCCAAATTCATTGGAGTTTGTAGGCAACTTAAGGCCCATAGCATATAAGAAGTCGTGGGCGTCAATAGGGCAAAAGTTTTAGAACCTTCAAAAGCGATCTAGTGTGGAATTACGCCATGAAGGGGTTGATGCCACGGTGAAGCACCCATACATCACCAAGGACGATTGGGCAGCTTTTTGCCGGCGAAGAGCAAAGAAAGAGGCACTGGCAACAAGTGAGAGATACAAGCGGCTTAGGGAGAAGAACAAGCATGACCACCGCCTCGGGGACATGAGGTTATGAGGCAAAGTTCGAAGTGTGGGAGAAGGAGGACACTTACTTACTCCACAATAGCATCAAAAATCCTTGGCATGAATTTCCGCTGAACCGCGCCGGCATTTTTTGCGTGCACGGTGCGCCCGCTATGTCGTAATAAGGTCGCAATTGTTTGGTCGTGAAGAGTCTCGCCTTTATCTAAGAAGGTTTTAGAGAAGACCGCCCGTGCTTCTTCCGAGGGCACCGGTGTAAGGGAAAGAGATATGCTCACAGAGGTCCCGGGCACCCCGTGAGCGCATGGGGGCGTGTGCGTGGTATGTCTAGTATGGCTGGTTGGAAGTTTTGCCGGCTTGCGCCGACATGTACGTAAAGAGGAAGTCCCCAGTGCGTTGGCGAAGCATATAGAGAAGAGTTTGGACCTCAACTAGATGAGCTCACAGCCTAAGGTGGCGGCGTTGGAATCGGGAGGACATGGTTCATCGCCCGCCAACACCCCTAGCCGTGTAGGTGGTGTGAAGAGCAAATACAAGCGTGCGAAGCCGATTCGGTGGATGCCGCAGCTTGAGATACTTTCCATGTCAGCACCATGTACCCTTGCAAAGTGAAGACTCGAGGTTATCCGGTTGAGGTAGCAAGGGGAATGGTATACCCAAATCAACTACATCTTAAAGGTCAACCAATACCGAAGGACATTCTATTGTTTCTATTGATCATGTAACTCCCGGTTTTGAGGCTACACTCATCGATCCGCCGACAAAGCAGATTAAGGCTCTTGGACAGGCTATGTGTAAGATGATCCAATGGAGCGAGCCCGCCTTACCAGAAAGCATTCCTATAGCTCTCTTCTTTTACCGCCCCAAAACCTCCTCGCGCGTATTTTTTGCCGCCTCAATGAAAGTCAATCTAAAGGACCGTATGACACGCAGCCTTAAATGGGAATGACAAAGAATGATCGAGTCCCTCTCAGCTGCAATGGATAGGAATGCGGCGACTCGCCGCATGCCAATGACGGTCGAGTGCCTTGCGAGTGCATCGGCTAACGATGTGGAAACCGGCTCTCAAGGCAAGGATGACTAGAGTGCCTCGCAGCCGCAGGGCCGAGAATGCGGGAGTGGCTCGCATGACAAGAATGTCCGCAGTGCCTCTCGTGAGTGCGCTTGCCGAGAATCAAGCGTGGCTCAACAAATAGACGGCAAGGTCCAAACAAGCATGTTTCGTGCAAGAAGCATGGAGGTCCAAACAAGAATGTATAGTAAGTAGTGCTTCACTTGGAGTTCTCGCACTCGCACGTGTTTCCATTCAAAGAATAACCACCGTGTTTCATATGTTTGCAAAGTGCGCCGCTAACCGATGAAAAGACATGTGGGTTCTACACGGCCCACCACTTCCCGCCGCCGCGATGAAACAAGTTCATCCGACCGCCACGAGGTAACTCGAAGTGCAGCTCCATCATGTGCCTACCTTTGTTTAGCAATAAAGACCATGTGTACAAATCTAACACTTATGCCTACCTTTCTTTGTATTAGATTTTGATTTGTCCGAAATTCGATTAATTTGGAGGATATTAGAGAGGAGATCGCCAAGTTTGTTATGGAAGAGATCATCAGCCCTAAAGTTGAGTATTCGCTTTAAGGAACCATGAGTTCCTTCGCTTTCCCTTTGCCGCATGACGATCGTGGATACATGCATTTGAACTGTTTATTTGTGTTGTGAACAACTGCGTGGCGTGCCCTGAACAACCGGGTATGTCCGTGGTGAAGAACATTCTCGAGATACACACCAATTTTTAGAGATACACATGAATTTTAAGAAATACACATGAATTTTCCATGCCGCAGCGCCCGCCATTTGTTTGTGATCGGACCCGTGCATATGTATTATATACGTATTAATAGTACCAATGCTTTGGTCTAGAGACGGTTCTAGCGCGCCTCGACGTCATCATTAATATAGACGCCTCGCTTTCTACAGCGCCTCTCTAGTCTTGGCACAAAGATGCACCCATCTTAACCTCGTTTGTAATAATCGAATAAGTACGTACCACCGCGGCTAACGAGCCGCCTCGCGGGTTTTGGAATAATTTCTATCGCGTGAATCCGCCTCGTAATATCTAAATAATTAACGGCGGATGTTTCCGATGCATCTGTGAACCACCGTCTCAGTAGTCTCGGCATCGGTTTGTCGAAGCACCGTAAACGCGCCTCGAAATAGAAACCTCGACGCTGACACGCGAAAGGGACACGCATCTATAATTTCCCGTAGCTATAGTCGAAAGCATCCGCTACAAGCGCCCGAAGATGCGAAACGATTCATATCGGAAAAACTACGCCTCAGAAACTAAGTGAAAACTACAGACGCGTGCGGGACAAAATAAAACGCCCTCGTAAAAAGAGATAAGGAACTACGCACAGGTAATCTACACACGCTGTCAGAATGCAGAGAAATCACGCATTACACGGGTATGGTACATGTCGTAACTTCTCCCCTTATTACGGGCTATCGCTCGCACGAGTCCAGTATGTTAGTAATCGTTACGCACGGTTCACCGGGCCGGTTGTCTATGGCAATGTACCGTGCACAAAGCATGGTGCGAGCACGCGTCGACATGCGCCGTCATTGTTACTGACACCAGCTTTTTTGTAAAATAGGTCTATGCAAATGGCTTCTACAGTCGTATGTCGCTACCGGCATCACTACTTTTGACGCTGATACCGATTCTTGATGTCGCTGGTCCGAGGTTTCCAAAGGTACGATCGCATCTTAGACAATAATGTCTCAGAGATACCGAGACCACGGTCGAAAGCAAAACCCTAGGACACGATGTTCCACGACGCGTGTGTAACAAGGGTTCAATACGACGGAAGTTTGAGACGCACTAAATACCGGCTCAGTATTAAAGCCCATTGCGACGCCGCTACGGACAGTCTCAGAAAGTCGACATTTAGAGACCCTAAAGGGGCGACGGCGCATCGCTTGCTGATCGTAGAAGCCCTCAACGCGCGACTGTAGAGGCCTTTTTTTACATAGTGACAGGCACGACTAATAGTAATGGGGGCTTCGAATGAGCCGAATTTAGATCCCTGCAAAGACAGGCACGACAGATAGCGATGGGGCTCTGAATGAGCCGAATTCAGATCCCTGCAAAGACAGGCATGACAGATAGCAATGGGGCTCTGAATGAGCCGAATTTAGATCCCTGAAAAGACAGGCACGACAGATAGCAATGGGGCTCTAAATGAGCCGAATTCAGATCCCCGCAAAGACAGGCACGACAGATTGCAATGGGGCTCCGAATGAGCCGAATTCAGATCCCTGCAAAGACAGGCACAACAGATTGCAATGGGGCTCCGAATGAGCCGAATTTAGATCCCTGCAAAGACAGGCATGACAGATAGCAATGGGGCTCTGAATGGGCCGAATTTAGATCCCTGCAAGGACATGCATGACAGATAGTGATGAGGCTCTGAGTGAGCCGAATTTAGATTCTTGCAAAGACAAACAAACCATATAGCAATTTTGGAGTATGAGGGGTGCTGCGACCCTATCGGATCCCCGACCTTTGGTTGCCTCTGCATTGCTCATACTCAGAGCATGCAGCGTTGGCTATTTGCGGAGGTTTGTGGAGCCAGACGCGGAGTCGGTTGCTCCGCCCGGGCGGTACCAATCCTTGTACTTAACTTTGTGCCGATCACGGCGTGGTGCCACCACCCAGCCCCTTTCGGCGAAGTGATGGTGACCCCGCGCACTGATGTCTTTGTGTTGGTGTTGACAATGCACTCATCAAGGGGGAGATTGCGAACACATGGTTGATTATAATCATTTGTGTTTAGATTTTGTGATGAGTCATTGTCAACTCTCAACATTTTTATTCTATTTTCACTTTCTTTCTACCTCGGTTACCTTCACCCGGCACGCACGGTGTGTCGGAAGATGTTGTTTCTTGGCTTGTGTTGTGCAGGTGTTGAGCTCGAGACGGTGGTCAACGGCGAGGTGAAGATCAAGGAGGACGTGCCGTGCCGATGGACCTGGAGCGGTGAAGGGCGGACGTGAGGCTTGGATCGAGGGACCGAGCGCCGGTGGGCCACCGTGGTGGCCGACACTTGGGACATCGACAAGTGCAAGGACGCGTGGAGTGACCGTGGTCGATCGGGTCAAGACGGCGAGCGCGCAGAGCGGGAGCTCGGATGACTTGGCGACTTCGGGCGGTTAAGACGGTGATGACACGTGTCGAGGAGGTTTGGTGGTTTGTCCTCAAAACCATCCGCGCAGGTTTAAGTTTTGGGCCTCAAAACCACGGGTGCGGGTTTGGTGGTTTGGGCCTCAAAACCATCGGCGGGTTTCATGGGTTTGGGGCCTCAAAACCCGGGCGGATGTTTCCGGTGGACGGAAGGACGGCACGTGGCGGCTTCGGGAGTTCGCGTTGAAGCCGGCTACCGTGAGAGGCGCGGTGGCCGCCGAATCAAGTTTATCCCGAAGTCGGACCATATCGCCCATGGCTATTTTTGGTTTGGCTCTAATTAGGCTTAGGGATAAAATGGGGAGTGAAATAAACCCGTTAAATAGGCAGAGGGAGTCCCCAACCTCTATTACTTCTCTCATTCACGTTTTTCTTTTACCGTGGTTTTTCTTCGTCCTTTAGGGTTGTTAGAGAGAGGTCCACATATGGAGAAATTCATGTGTGTAATTTGATATTGGAACCTGTTATTTTTGAGGGGAAGAGGAGACCCAATCTCTCCTCGTGCCCTCTAAAATTTGTTTCAAGATGCGTTGATTTTGCTGTGATTTTTCGTGTTTAAGGCTTCATGTGTTCTTCATTTTCATTCTTAGCTGTGATCTAAAATTCCCAGATCTTAAGTTGGGTTGGAACCATTATTATTTTGGGATTGCCCATGAATTCCATTGAGATTACGTGTGTGAGATCTGAGGGCGAGTTGTTTTTATTTGACTGAGTTCCGATTGATTTTGTGGCTGTTTGTCTGCTCGACGGGTTTCTGGTCTTTAGTTAGGGTTCACGTTCAGGCATGGGAGAACAAGCAGCAGTGCTGCAGCGCAGAGCGCCTCCCAGCCCAAATCGGTGCTAATCCAGGAAGTATCATGTACGTGATTTGCTGGAGAGATCAGGGCGTATTTGTTCTTCAATTTGATCTTTATTGAAATCGATCTGAGGATCCAGCACGCCTCTTGGTTTTGACCGGTGTGGTGTTTCTAAGCGCGATGAACAGGGCGGCACATCTGTTCTTGATTCGTGTGTAGCAGATCAGCGCCGACCTCACCATCTGATCTCTGGAATCGAGCCCGTCAGGTCGCCTACAGTAGCTTCCCGTCAGCAGGTAACCACTTCGATGATGGCAAGGTAATGCAAGTCAGGTAGCTCCATTCTCTATTATCCAAATTGGTATTTTCAGCAATAGATTTTGAGCAGCAGCAGTTTGTCCTCGATGCCCGAGCCTTGATCCAATTTATTTTGCCCGGTACTACTCGCTTTGCAAAGCTGCAGCTTTGTTGGTCGGCAAGTGAATAAATTCAAGTCACCCATTTTCATTATCGTGTTGCATCCATGAATTAGTACTTCTAGCAATCATGAGTCTATGATTAGAGCATTAACTCATATATATTACTTTGTCTAGAGTAGAATGCACGAGGTGCAAATTCTCCGGCTTGTTGTATTTTGATTAACTTTTGCAGATTCAGGTTGTGAGCTCACGGCTAGTATACATGCTGTCCAGCAAGGATTTTTAACTTGCGGTCATCTCCTTTCAGCAACAACTGCTTGCTCTTTTGTCACGCAAGATTTTTCCGACTTGATCTTTTGTCCGCTGTTTGTGCGTTTGAACTCCGAATTGTTCTCTGTTTGTTCCGCTTGAATTCCTTGAGCCTAACACTTCGCGTTTGATATCTTGCTACCGCTAGCACCTGTATCATTCGTATCTTTGTGAGTTTGCTTTTGAGGTTGGGGGTTGAGCCGATGAACCAAAATTGAAAAGGAAAATCGAGGCTCCCATTCACCACCCCCTCTCAAAGCCGCTTTCGGTCCTTCAATTGGTATCGAAAGCCGGTTAAGGATCACTCCACCTTAATCGGTCCGTGATCCGCAAGGCGACATGGATCATCGCGGTTTCGCCACTTTGGGGGCAAACCGCCGGAAAGTTCGATGGAACGAACTATCCCTATTGGAAAATCAAGATGCAAGCACATCTTATGGGGATAGATTCACGTGTTTGGGAAATCATTGAGGATGCCAACTATGTGGTTCTTGCTGCCGTGTTGGTCGGGAACAAATTGACCAACACAATGCCAATAGTCGGGCTCGCAGTGTTCTTTTCTCGAGTTTGAAAGATACCGAGTTTGAGCGTGTCTCGGATTGTGCTACCGCCGAGAGATCCGGGTGAGGTTGCAAAACTATCACGAGGGAACCCCTCAAGTGAAAAAAAATGTGACTCTTTGAGACGCACAAGCAAGAGTACGAGAATTTTGTTCAGCTTGATGGCGAGTCGATTGATTCTTTGTTTGCTCGTTTCCAAACTATCATCAACAAGATGCGGGCAAACAGCCCTCGATACCTTATGATGATCATGAGAGAGCAATCAAACTTCTTTATGCTCTTGATCCAAAGTTTTGGGATGTTAAAGTGAATGCGATTCTTGAATCTCCCACTTTGGACACTTTGACAGTGGATGAGCTATTTAGCAAACTAAAATCGAGTGAAATCGATAATCAAATTCAAGCTAAGCTCAAAAATCCCACCGCTTCTTCTTTGGCTCTTGTGTCCGGCAAAGGAAGCTCTAGTTCTTTCACTAATGCATCACAACCTAGCTTTGCCTTGTCTTCTCTTGTGAGTGTGACAAAGGAACAATTGGAGGTGCTCGGAGACGACGAGCTGGCGCTTGTGATTAGCCGCTTCTCTCGGATCCACAACAATCGGCTCAACCGCCGGCGTGGTGGTGGTGGTCCGAAGGATGGGTGCTTCGGATGTGGTGATCCTGATCACTTCATCGCTACTTATCCGAACAAGAACAAGCGCTTCAATGACAAGTACACCTCCGACAAGCACAAGCATACTTCATCCTCCAAGCACAAGTCTAAGAGCAGCTTCGACAAGGAGGCGATCAAGAGAAAGTTCCTCAGTTTTAAACAAGGCGCAAAAACGATCCTTCCTCACCAACCTCAAATGACCTCGAAAATGACACCGATGATGATCAAGCTTCCTCAAGTGACAACAAGTCCAAGAGGAAGGTTGAGGAGAAGTTTAACGGATTGTGCTTCTACGCCGGCTCCACACACGGTGGCTTCGCACCATGGCACTTGGAGATGAGGCACAAGATGGCAAGGGCGAGGCCGGCAACGACGACTCTTCTTCTGAGGTATCTCCCACAATCGATTCCCTCTCTATTGAACTTGAGTCTGTGAATGATGCTTTAGTTGCTCAAGATAAATTGCTTAAGCATGCTGTTAGGGAGAGGAAGGAGTATAGAGAGAAGTTGGAGATGGCTTTGAGTGAGTTAGAGTTGGCTAGGAAGCCCGTTGCTTTTATCCGATGAGCCCGAATGTGATGCTTGTGCCGTGCATATGTCTAGCATTATGTCTTTGCAATCTAAATATTCTGTGTTGCTAGATGAGCATGTTGAGTTGAAGGCTAGGCCTATGTTGTTGGGTGCGTGCAAGTCCTGCTCGGGCTTGCGATCCGAAATGGGCAGAGAAGGATGCTAGAATCTCTTTGCTAGAGAAGGCCAGTTCAAATAACATGGTTGCTAGGTGCGCTTGTTGTGAGGCTTTGGAGTTTGAGATTGAGGCTTGTAGGCGTGATAAGTTGAAGACCGAGGAGGACAACACACACCTCCTGGGCCTGCTTTTGAGTCGGGTGTCTAGTGGAGAGCCACAATTGGGCATGATGATGAGTCAGTTTAAGAGGGGAACTGACACATCGGGTTTAGGCTTTGCTATAGGTGGGAAGGGTGAAAACTTATATGGCAAGGTTGGTCAGCATAGTGGTTTGAACCCAAGTGAGAAACCTTCTACTACTCCTAAGCTGATCAAAATCACTTCACCTAAACCCACTAACCCCACTGTGAAAAATGGAGTGTTTCAAGAACCTCCCAAAGCTCCACCTCAAAAACAAGTGTGGATTGTCACACCCGATTTTAAGGATAAAATGGGATGCATTAATCTCATGTGTGCCCAGGGAACCGTCACACACATGAGTCGACAAACTACAAGAAATAGTATCATCACTGTGCATATTACATAACGAACAATAAAGATAAACTTAGTCTTACACAAAGAACATAGTCTGGACACAACAATAACATAAGATAGCTATCACTCGCTAGTGGGGCTCCATCACAGGGACGTCAACTGGTGAACTCAAGCCTAGAAGTCCTCCGGGTAGTCCTGATATCCTCCAACATCTGTTCCGCATTCCAAGGTTTTCCCAAAAATAGAAAGTAAAGCAAGGGTGAGTACTCAACGTACTCAACAAGTATAACATGGGTTATGAAGCTCAAAAGGCTGACACTGGCTTACTGCATTTAGCATTTTAGTAGGTCAAGTTTTAGCATTTAAAGTATATCAAGTTATGCTTAAGCTCCCTATCCCACATGATCATTATTGTTAAAACTTTCTCATTATAGCTCATCATCACCATCTTGATTCCATGTCTCATCATCATGTCCATCTCCAAAGTAACCAACTATTCTATGAGTTTTCCCCTGCCGCTCATGACCGTGAGCACGGCCGATATATCGGTTTAATCAAACTCTGCTTGTGAGGTGTACACTTTCACTGTGAGCCGTGAATTGCCCTTTCACCCGAGGTGATCGGCCTCTTAACCCACTACCAAGGTAGGTCGGCAGGGTTCACTATGAAGCCTTTCACAGTTCCGTCTAACAAGTTAGGGCCGCTAGGTTTCCTCGGCAGGCAGATATAGAGAACCCTCTTTCACATGGCACACTCCCTCATGGCTATACACACGTGAACAGAAGCATTACTATACCCAAAGTGGCAAGGCCCTTGATGCCTTATTCAGGTAACCTCTAACAAGCTAGACAAGATCCTGGATACTGAGCTAAAACCAGAGCCATGTAGCCCTCACAGTTGTACTATAAATCCCAGCTTTTGCCCTATAGATAAGTCCTTAAGGAGGGCTAAGAGCAGCATCGCTCCCTTGCCCTATAGTTCAGTTCTCATTACCATTCTTTATCATCATAGTCATCAATAAGATCATGTTTATAATAGGGTTGAGCACTAGCATTCTACCCATATGCAAATAACCATAGGTATCAAGGTATGAGTAACAAAATCACTAGGAAATCCTTAGGGGTAGCAAGATTAGACACATGCATCATGTTTAGGTGTTTAATAGTGATTAGGACATCAAGGAAGGTCCATGCTATACTTGCCTTGGTCGGTGAACTCCTGCTGGTCCTGCTGCTCCTCGAAGTACTCCTGGCCACCGACGTACTCCTCACCGTCTGGACTCGACCAACAAGACAACAACACGCATTCCAAGTGCAATCATACAAGACAAACATAACTATAGTTAGAACAGTACACCAATAGCATGGAAACAATATAAAAAGTTTGTAAACAGATCCTACGTCTCTCTACGAACACATAGACGCGAAAATCACCGAAAACGGATTTAAAACGTGCATGAAATGATAAAAACGAGGTTTCCTATGTATAGAATCTAACTAGATCTAAACTCGAATTTTATAAGTTGAAAACCTACTGTACAGTATGACTAACACGTAGAGAATTTCGCCATGAATCTAACGCAAGTTGAACGGGTCGATTCGAGTTAAAATGAGCATTTTATAAGCAAAAGAACACAAAGGGCAATTTTGTAATTAGACTGAACTCGATTTCGAAATAAAATAAATCGGGAATCGAAATTGATTCGCCGGGGACTAGGGTTGCGATTTCCTGAAACTAAGGGGCTCTTAATGTAAAAACGCAAAACGAAAGGGTATGGGCGATTTCTTTGCCGTTGATCCGAGATGACCGGCCAAGATTAAAAAGGAAGGGGATGGGAAGGGGGATGCCGGCAGAACAGGGCCCCACGGCGGCGCCGCCACGCCCACGGCGAACATCGCCGGGCGTCTTGAATGGCGAAAAACGGCCACCATTCTCCCGATACAAGGGTACAGGGGTGCGAGGGGAGGAATAGAGGCAATGAGGAGCGGACCGGAGTGGGGGCGAGTGGAGGCGGGGTGGCGGCTCCTACTTCAAGGCCGAGGAGCGGGGGGACGCTCCCACGCCGGGAGATCGTGGGCGCGGGGCGGCGGTTTCAAGGCCCACGGTGAAACAGAGAGAAGGGGGGATGGAGGCGCCGACAGGTGGGCCCCTCCTCGTCACCGCAGAGAGGGTGGCAACCGCAGCAGCAGCTTACTGGGCGCGAGAGATGGGCCGGCCGGCCCGAGCCGAATTGGGCCAACAAGGCCGAAAGAGAGAATAGGAAGGGAGAGAAAAATAAATGGCTTTTCAATTTAATTTCTAGAATTTGCAAACCAATTTCAAAATGGAAATTGAACTCGCCTTCAAGTTTGAACAAAACCAGTCATCACAATAAAATAAATGCAACAAAGATGTATGCATCAACATGTATGAAACTTATATTTGATTTTAATTCACAAAAATTATTATTTTCTATTATTTGAATGCACACATAATTGCATAAATAAATCAAATTTAATTATTTAAAAACAATGCAAATTTAGGGTGTTACAATTCTACCCCCTTAAAAGAATCTTGTCCTCAAGATTTCAGGTCATGCTTACTCAAACAAATTTGATAATTTTCCCTCGGATCTTCTTGTCTTTCCCATGTAGCTTCTTCCTCTAAATATCGATTCCATTGCACCTTGCACATTTTAATCACTTTCGACTCCTTGTAACCCTTTCTCGGTTCCCAAAATCTTTACAGATACTCTTCATATGTGAGATTTTCTCTAACAGTGAGCTCTTCCAAAGGAATCTGTTCTTCAGGTACTCGCAAGCATTTCTTTAACTGTGACACATGGAACACATCATGCACACCTGACAAACTCTGTGGCAATTCCAGCTGATAAGCCACTTCTCCTCATCTCTCTACAATCTTGAAAGGTCCAACATACCGTGGTGCCAACTTTCCTTTCATGTTGAATCTCTTCACATTTCTCATTGGCGACACCTTTAAATACACATAATCTCCTTCTTTGAATGACAGGTCCTTTCTTCGAGTGTCGGCATAACTCTTCTGTCTGGACTGCGCTACTCTCAGGTTATCTCTAATCACTCTTACTTGTTCCTCAGCATCTCTCAAGACATCTGGTCCGAACACTTGTGTTTCACCTGTCTGATTCCAGAATAACGGTGTTCTACACTTTCGCCCATACAAGGCTTCAAAAGGTGCCATTTTGAGACTTTTCTGGTGACTATTGTTGTATGAGAATTCAGCATAAAGCAGGCTCTTGTCCCAACTCGTACCATATTGTAGAGCACAAGCTCTCAACATGTCTTCCAAGATCTAGTTGGTCCTTTCAGTTTGTCCATCAGTCTGAGGATGATAGGCAGAACTAAAGTTCAACTTTGTTCCCAAAGATTCGTGTACTTGATGCCAAAAATGTGATGTGAACTGAGCACCTCTGTCTGATACAATCTTCTTGGGAACCCCATGTAGACTTACTATTCTCTCCATATACAACTCTGCTAACCTTGCACCTGAATACGTGGTCTTGACAGGCAGAAAGTGAGCAACCTTAGTGAGTCGATCCACTATTACCCAAATCGAATCATAACCCCTTTGAGTGCGAGGTAATCCAACAATGAAATCCATACCAACTTCTTCCCATTTCCATTCGGGTATCTTCATTGGTTGTAGCAACCCTGCAGGTCTCTGATGCTCTGCCTTCACTCTCTGACAGGTGTCACATATGGCTACATACTCTGCTACATCTCTTTTCATCCCACACCACCAATACTTCTCTTTTAGATCCAACTACATTTTGGTACTTCCAGGGTGTATGGAATAAGCAGACTCACGAGCTTCTTGCAGAATTGCATCACAAAGAGCCTTCACTTCTGGCACACATATCCTCTTTCCAAACCATAGAGTACCATTCTCATCTAGACTGAATCCTGGTGCCTTACCAAGCACAATGTTCTCTGCAATCTCTTTGAGCTTCTCATCTTCTAGTTGTCCTTTACGTATCTCTTGCTCCAAGGTAGGCTCAATGGTCAACTCCATGGTGTTATTAACAAATCCTAAATTAAGATACTCCATTTCAGCACACAACTCAGCTGACATAAGACTCACTGATAATCCATTGGCATAGCTCTTCCTACTAAGTGCATCGGCCACTACGTTAGCCTTACCAGGATGATAATGCACTTCTAGATCATAGTCCTTAATCAACTCTAGCCAACGGCGTTGTCTGAGATTAAGATCTGACTGAGTGAAGATATACTTTAAACTCTTGTGGTCAGTGTAAATATCACTCTTGTGGCCAATCAGGTAATGTCTCCAGATCTTGAGGGCATGGACTACTGCAGCTAACTCTAAATCATGTGTAGGATAGTTCAATTCATGCTTTCTCAACTGTCTAGATGCATACGCCACTACTTTTCCTTCTTGCATAAGTACACATCCAAGACCCAAGCGAGATGCATCACAGTAAATAGAGAAACTCTTACTCAGATCAGGCAATGTCAGCACAGGAGCTGTAGTCAATCTCTTCTTTAGCTCCTCAAAGTTCTTCTGGCACTTATCAGACCATTCAAACTTAGCACTCTTCTCTAACAGGGCTGTCATAGGCTTAGCAAGCTTAGAGAATCCTTCAATGAATCTCCTATAGTACCCAGCTAAGCCTAAGAAGCTACGGATCTCGGTCACATTAGTTGGTGGCTTCCAATTCAAGACATCTCTCACCTTACTTGGATCCACTGCTATTCCTCCATTGGAGACGATGTGACCCAAGAAAGAGACTTCCTTCAACCAAAATTCACACTTGCTTCTCTTAGCATATAACTTGTGCTCTCTAAGCTTTTGCAAGACTAACCTTAGGTGTTCAGCATGTTCTTCTTCTATCTTGGAAAATACTAGTATATCATCAATAAATACTACCACAAACTTATCCAAGAATTCCATGAACACCTTGTTCATCATGTACATAAAGTATGCAGGTGCATTGGTCAACCCAAACGACATCACTGTATACTCATATAGACCATATCTAGTAGTAAAGGCTGTCTTAGGAATATCAGATGCTCTAATCTTCAACTGGTGGTAGCCGGAACGAAGATCAATTTTAGAGAACACACAAGCACCTCTTAACTAATCAAATAGGTCATCAATTCTAGGCAAAGGGTACTTGTTCTTGATGGTTACTTCATTAAGTGATCTATAATCCACACACATTCTTTGACTACCATCCTTCTTGTCAACAAAGATAACTGGTGCACCCCATGGTGATGAACTAGGACGAATAAAACCTTTCTCTTGCAACTCCTTAATTTGTTTCTTAAGTTCATCTTGTTCATTTACCCCCCATCCTATATGGCCTTTTAGCTATGGGTGCGCCTCCGTGTAAAAGCTCAATAAGGAATTTAATGTCTCGACGGGGTGGCATACCCGGCAAGTCATCGGGGAACACATCAGGAAATTCATCCACTACGGGGTCCTCTTGTTTGTTGCCATCCTTCAACTGATTCACAGCGGCTGTCTGAGATCTTTGCAGTGCAACATCAATACTAACTTGGTCCCCCTTTGGTGTCTTCAACTCCACAACTTTCTCAGCACACTTGATATTAACTTGGTATTTCTTCATAAAGTTCATCCCCAAAATGAGATCAATTCCTGAGGTTTTCAACACTATAGGTTCCAAATCAAACACTACCCCCTTAAAGAGAGAGTGAAGAGAGGGGCAATAGAGGTTTGCTTGCATTTCCCCACCGGTGAACCGACTAACATGGTGTTTCTAAGTGCACAAAGGGGTGTACTATGTTGTCTAATGAAGGTTTGTGAAATAAAAGTATGTGATGCACCCGAATCAAAAAGAACGATGGCGGGACCGAGTTGATGTTGAACATACCAAGCATGACCCTTGGTGACTCTGTGCAAAGATCGGTGACATCCGGTTGACCTTAGCAAATGGGGGGGCGAGCATTGTTCTTCGGAGGGACCGACCGGTTCTCGCTTCTTGGGACAATGATAAGAGTAGTGTCCAACCTCTCCACATTCAAAACAGGCATTGCTCTTGTTGGGGGCGCCACTCTTCATAGGAGCATTGTTGGGTGCTCCCTGACGTGGTGCTTGGTAGCTAGACTGCTGCTGGAAAGGTGGGCGCTGGAAGTTCTGATTCCTCCGGAAGTTCTCGACCACGATTCCACTGGTTGGGATGCCCTTGGCTCCTCTGCTGATAACCCTGCTGCTGGTTGAAGCAAGGGAGAACCACTACCCGAAGCCCTATCCTGAAACTTCCTCTTCTTTGCTTCAATACTCTTGCGCTCATTGTCTCGTCACAATAGCGATTCACTAGGGCTTGGAAGTTAGGGTAGGTGTTGGAGACTAACTGCAGACGAAGATCATCATGCAGACCCTTCAAGAAGCGACGCTGCTTGTCAGAGTCGGTGGCCACATCTCCCGGAGAATAACGTGACAGCTGTACCAATGAACTTGTCACGGTACTCAGCCATCGACATAGATCTCTGCTGCAGTGATCCGAACTCATCCTGTTTTAACTCCATGATCCCTTGAGGAATGTGGCTGGACCTGAAGTTATCACGTAACTCCCCGCCGTAAATTGGGGGTGCATCATCGGGGACGGCTAGCCATGTAGGAATCCCACCAATCTTGAGCGGGTCCCCGAAGTTGACCGTAACCCATAAAGGACTTTCTCCATATCATTGCATTGCGCGATGTTCAGCTATTTCTCTGTTGTCCTCAGCCAGTCGTCAGCGTCAAGCGGATCAGCAGCGTGTGTGAACACTGGAGGGTGTCCCTTCATGAATTCACCACGTTTGTCCCTCACATGGACAGGTGGTGGTCCTTCTACAGGTTCATTGTCCATGCGCTGCATCATGGCTTGCATGAGTTGTCCTTGCATGGCCATTAGCTGCTCCATAGTCACATGTGGGGGCGGCGGCGGATTCTCTGGTGCACCGCGACCACGACCACGGCCTCTTCCTCTTGCAGGCATCTGTTATCCAACAAATGTGCAAAAAGGTTTAGAGAATAATCCAAAATTATTTATCTCATACAAGATAAAAACGTTGCTGAAAATTCTGGGCAAGTTTCAGTAACAGCAGCTCTGTATTTCGAACATAATTCGGGCTACAGGAATCCAAATGATACATAGCTTACATGGATGGAAAGCTTATGAAATTCTCTACAACTCATATGTACAAAATTTTCACAGGTTCAGTCGTTATCTTAGTCAAAAACAAGGTTGAACAGATTCTGTCCAGTATTCCAGACTGCATGGTAATGTCATATTGCAACAGCTGTATCTCCCAATTAAAAACTGATAAAATGATGATTGTAGACTCATTGGAAAGCTACAGCAGTGTAGATATTCCCATAAAATTTTCAGAATTTTTCACCATACGAACTCAGAGATATTCAACAAACGGTACAGGTTGCTCCAGATTCAGCACAGCAGCGATATAACAGTGACGAACTTAATAAGCAAACCCGACTATAAATGATTCATAAGCAAATATAGGTTTTAAACAAGAGATATGTGGACATCCCCACAATATCCCAGCAAGCAAACAAAGATCCAAATCAAACAAGTTAATCATAACAAACAACTAGCAAAGAGGTTCACACACCCACAAACTGACACAACACCGATCTAACGACACATATTAACGAAACTGGGCACGAAGGCATCTATGGGGCTGAATCCCTGATGGTGATCTTCCTGGCCTTCTTCTTGTAGATGGAGGGCTCTCCAAGCCTAGCACGCAGCTCATCAATTGTCTTCGGAGACGTCTTTTCGCGCTTTCTCATTGCAGCGAAGCTCCGCCTTCATGTCAACCTTCTTCTCATGCTGTGCAAAAACATCGCGTGCGGTGGCAGCAAGGGTGGGATCGTCCTCTGGTGGAACAATGACCTGCCAATCTCCCTCGGTGTTGACATGAGGAAGGAACCTGTGTTGATCTTCCTTCTGGGCCTCGAAGCGGCGACCATGGTAGTAGAGATAGGCTTCCTCAGCTGCATCATCCATGCTGTCAAATGCACTGGCCCTCTTGGTTGGGTGACCATGAATGCTCTCAATCTCATACCCACCGAGGTCATCATTCCAAAAGCTGATGGTGATGGTGGACTTCCAGTAATCCTCCTCCTCTGGGTGCTGGTACACAATGCTCTGGTACCTCGTGGTGGAGTGAAACTCTGCATAGTAACGATCCAGCACATCAGTTAATAGCCTGTGATAGTAGGCCGTCTCGGGAGGTCGCTTGGTGATGATCCCCGGGTCCATCCTTTCTCTTCAATCACAACCGGCCCAAAGGGGAGCCAGCTCGGTGAGGGCATCGGGGATGATGTGAATGGGGAGGTGATCTTAGGCAAGGACACCACCACCGGAGGTGAGGTAGGGGCAGCCGGGCGGTGTGTGGGAGTAGGCGCTTCACTAGGCTCTTCTTCACCGGGTTCTTCATCGATTCTTCCATGGGTTCTACCTCTTCAAATCATCATCGAGAGAACAACATCGTCGTTGCTTGACCGCACTTCGGGCTCTTCTCCCCCCCCAAGTACCGGGCTGTTCCCCGGGTTGCTCCCGTGGGTCGCTCCCTGTCTTTGGTTTCCGTGGTTGCTCCCGTGTCTTTGGTTCCCCGTGGGCGCGGGTTGTTGAACAAGCCTAGGTAGGCCCGAGTAGTCATGCGAGGAGGATGGCCACATCCAGTGCGCTTGCGGGGAGTCTGCCTGGTTGTCATCTATAGAATTTTAAGATCAAATTACCATTAGACTCAACTCTTTTATAATAGAATACAAGGTATAAGCATAATAACTTTTAGTAAAAATAACAAGACTGAAGAAGTAAGCAATAATATAAGGGAAGCAAAGACACTAATACGACCATTTCTAACTAAGCTTGTGTCCTACAGTCGACACGTCTTTGATACCAATTTGTCACACCCAATTTTAAGGATAAAATGGGATGCATTAATCTCATGTGTGCCCAGGGAACCGTCACACACATGAGTCGACAAACTACAAGAAATAGTATCATCACTGTGCATATTACATAACGAACAATAAAGATAAACTTAGTCTTACACAAAGAATATAGTCTGGACACAACAATAACATAAGATAGCTATCACTCGCTAGTGGGGCTCCATCACAGGGACGTCAACTGGTGAACTCAAGCCTAGAAGTCCTCCGGGTAGTCCTGATATCCTCCAACATCTATTCCGCATTCCAAGGTTTTCCCAAAATAGAAAGTAAAGCAAGGGTGAGTACTCAACGTACTCAACAAGTATAACATGGGTTATCAAGCTCAAAAGGCTGACACTGGCTTACTGCATTTAGCATTTTAGTAGGTCAAGTTTTAGCATTTAAAGTATATCAAGTTATGCTTAAGCTCCCTATCCCACATGATCATTATTGTTAAAACTTTCTCATTATAGCTCATCATCACCATCTTGATTCCATGTCTCATCATCATGTCCATCTCCAAAGTAACCAACTATTCTGTGAGTTTTCCGGGCCGCCGTGATCGTGAGCACCTACGGGCGATATATCGGTTTGATCAAACTCTGCTTGGTGAGGTGTACACTTTCACCGTGAGCCGTGAATTGCCCTTTCGCCCGAGGTGATCGGCCTCTTAACCCACTACCAAGGTAGGTCGGCGGGGTTCACTATGAAGCCTTTCACGCCCCGTCTAACAAGTTAGGGCCGCTAGGTTTCCTCGGCAGGCAGATATAGAGAACCCTCCTTCACATGGCACACTCCCTCATGGCTATACACACGTGAACAGAAGCATTACTATACCCAAAGTGGCAAGGCCCTTGACGCCTTATTCAGGTAACCTCTAACAAGCTAGACAAGATCCTGGATACTGAGCTAAAACCAGAGCCATGTAGCCCTCATAGTTTGTACTATAAATCCCGGCTTTTGCTCTACGAGATAAGTCCTTAAGGAGGGCTAAGAGCAAAGATCGCTCCCTTGCCCTATAGTTCAGTTCTCATTACCATTCTTTATCATCATAGTCATCAATAAGATCATGTTTATAATAGGGTTGAGCACTAGCATTCTACCCATATGCAAATAACCATAGGTATTGTTGATATTTCTTAACGCAATCACAAAAAGGATGGATCTAAGATCCAACCCTAGGGCCATAAGGGGATCTATCTAATAAGTTAGCTTGGATGTGGAGTTAATCTCACATTCCAATAAAAAGTCACTAGGAGAGTTAATAAAGTTAGACAGTGTTAGTTATGGTGTGTGACTCAACATTATCTATGGTGGAGTTAATCTCACCACGATAGGCACAAAAAGCTATACCACACATTCTAGCATTGCCTAAACTAGTCTCATCACCCTAGCTCACAACGCTAAAGAAATGCGTGAACGGATATTCTTTGCAATGATAATATCTATTTGGTATCCAAGCGCCTAGAATAACCCATTGTAGCACTTCACCGTGAGAGGTATCGTATTTATATGTTCCACAGGGGAAGGGGTAGGATATGGGTAGATTGATTGAGGTCACATGCGGTGTGGTAAAGTAGAATAACCATATGTAATCTAACTACTCTCAACAATAAGTCATATAAAGATAATAAAGATAAATGATAAGTGCCAAGTCAAAGATCATCGTATGCCACTAGAATGTGTCATAAAAGGGCAAATAGATGGTATAGGTAGAATAGACGAATATTCCTAGGTTACTCCTACTTATATGTCAATGCATACTAAGATTAGTGCAATACACCTAGCAATCATGGCAGAAAGCAATATATCTACACATGGTGAATATTACTAAGGAAGATTAGGAACAAAACCAACCTACCATAGTAACAAAGTTCAACTAGCCCTACATTCGGGGGTGGACTCCAAAGGACTCAATGGGAGTGTCACATCCACGATCTAGACCACACGTAGCCGAATATAGGGTGATGTCGCAGTAAACGTTGTATAAACACCACGTTTACACATTGTTGGCCACTCACCCAAGACGTCATAAAGTGAGTGCTATACGACTCCATGCTTGAATATAAAGACAATCTAGCTATACTAGATATATAATCATAATAGACATTGGAACATATAACTAAGAATATAATCATTAAATAGAGCAATGTCATAGCAATTGTAAATAACCAAAATACTTACAAGATCAAATACAAGAGAGAAGCCACGAGGCGCTGAGCTCCCGCTACTTCTTGAAGAATCCAAGACAATACTTAACTTCCTCTAGAACTAGCCTAGATAGCTAATTCTCTAATATGGTGGAACTAGGGCTTGGGATCTTGACTTGATGACTTGGAGTTGGAATGAATTAGAATGAATTAGGGTTTCACCCTGGGGTCGGGGTCTTGTTATATAGCCCTAGGCGATGCACGACAGCCCTTGGATCAAACCATAGTTGAGCAATAAGTAGATCTCTTCTTAATGGCGGTTGTGAACCGACCTACGATAATAGGTTGAACTAATTGCTCTCTAGTCTCTTTTCAATGTTCTAGTGTATGTTCCAACGTCAACCATGTCGTAGGGCTTGCAAACTCTTGGGCATTTTCTATTTAATCCCTAAAAATATATAAATCAAAAACTAAATCATGTTAGTTAAGCATACTATGTTGAATTCATTTTAAGCCCTTATTTTTGTTTTAAAAACCTCTATATTTTATACTATAAGGTATACCAACATATGAGTAACAAAATCACTAGTCCTTAGGGGTAGCAAGATTAGACACATGCATCATGTTTAGGTGTTTAATAGTGATTAGGACATCAAGGAAGGTCCATGCTATACTTGCCTTGGTCGGTGAACTCCTGCTGGTCCTGCTGCTCCTCGAAGTACTCCTGGCCACCGACGTACTCCTCACCGTCTGGACTCGACCAACAAGACAACAACACGCATTCCAAGTGCAATCATACAAGACAAACATAACTATAGTTAGAACAGTACACCAATAGCATGGAAACAATATAAAAAGTTTGTAAACAGATCCTACGTCTCTCTACGAACACATAGACGCGAAAATCACCGAAAACGGATTTAAAACGTGCATGAAATGATAAAAACGAGGTTTCCTATGTATAGAATCTAACTAGATCCAAACTCGAATTTTATAAGTTAAAAACCTACTGTACAGTATGACTAACAGGTAGAGAATTTTGCCACGAATCTAACGCAAGTTGAACGGGTCGATTCGGAGTTAAAATGAGCATTTTATAAGCAAAAGAACACAGTGGCAATTCTGTAATTAGACTGAACTCGATTTCGAAATAAAATAAATCGGGAATCAGAAATTGGATTCGGCCAGGGACTAGGGTTGCGATTTCCTGGAAACTAAGGGGCTCTTAATGTAAAAACGCAAAACGAAAGGGTATGGGCAATTTCTGGCCGTTGATCCAGAGATGACCGGCCAAGATTAAAAGGAAGGGGATGGGAAGGGGATGCCGCCGGGAACAGGCCACGGCCGGCGCGCCGCCACGCCCACGGCGGAACATCACCGGCATGCGCTGGGAATGGCAAAAACGGCCACCATTCTCCGATACAAGGGTATAGGGGTGCGAGGGGGAGGAATAGAGGCAATGAGGAGCGGACTGGAGTGGGGGCGAGTGGAGGCGGGGTGGCGGCTCCTACTTCAAGGCCGAGGAGCGCGGGGACGCTCCCACGTCGGGAGATCGTGGGCGCGGGGCGGCGGTTTCGGCATCCATGGTGAAACAGAGAGAGGAAGGGGATGGAGGCGCCGACAGGGTGGGCCCTCCTCATCACCGTGCGAGAGGTGGCAACCGCAGCAGCTAGCCAGCTTGCCCGGGCGCGAGATGGGCCGGCCCAGCCAGCCGAAGCTGGCGAAGTCGAATTGGGCCAACAAGGCCGAAAGAGAGAATAGGAAGGGAGAAAAAATAAATGGCTTTTCAATTTAATTTCTAGAATTTGCAAACCAATTTCAAAATGGAAATTGAACTCGGTTTCAAGTTTGAACAAAACCAGTCATCACAATAAAATAAATGCAAAGCAGATGTATGTATGCATCAACATGTATGAAACTTATATTTGATTTTAATTCACAAAAATTATTATTTTCTATTATTTGAATGCACACATAATTGCATAAATAAATCAAATTTAATTATTTAAAAACAATACAAATTTAGGGTGTTACATGGATTCCAAAACCTAACCATCTCAGGAACCCACTTGATACTCTCCCAAACATCTCTATGGAACCCCTTCGCAAAGTTAGGCCAACACCAAGAGTGAACCAATCCTAAAAGAGAGTGAGCCAACAACCACCCAAGAGAGAGGTGAGGTATCACTGCAAATACTGTGAGAGGGATGGTCACCTTGCTGAGTTTTGCTTTAGGAGGAAGAGAGATGAAAGGCGGGAGTATGAGTTGAACAACCAGAACATGTATCATCCACCTCATGGAGTACATGTGCCTCCTATTCAGAGGCGCAATGCTAGGCGTAGAGGTGCAATGCCTGGTGGTTTTCAGTCTCACAGCTCTAGCGGACCACGTTTTCCCTTCCGTGGTGATCGCTTCTCTCCCATGGGACATGGCATGTTTGGTGTTTTTCCTAACACTTTACAAGGGCAAATGAGCCAACAATGGTATCCTTCTTATATGACTAACCCCAAAGTTGTGCCGTTTGCTCGCCCCATGTCTTTCTATTGACGCGGTATTAGGCTTGGAGAACATGTGGCTTCTTGATTCCGGATGTTCACGCCATATGTCTGGAAACTCAAAATGGTTCTCTAGCCTCAACCCATGAGGAACAAAGAGTACATTATCTTCGGGGATAACAACAAAGATACCCAAGCATTTTGTGGAGGAGGAGTGGATCTTCCAGTTGCTGTTTAATATGAGGCGACTTCTTCATGGGAGGCACCTTGACATATGCAGTATCGCCATTCACCTTAGAACATGATTGGTGAGCTTGATGAGTGAGTCACATGGAATAGGTTGTATTAGATTTCTCACTTTGCTCATTCTGCATTTGTTGCTTCTTTTGAGCCTCAAGATGTTGGACATGTTCTATCTGATCATTTTTTTTCTTCCTCCTTTGCTCTTGTATCATATTGCATATCATCTCATCATGTATAATAGATCATATTGAGCTTCTAGATTATATTGATTGAAATGAGACTATGCTCTAGATAGTATGATTTATACATGATAGTGCTTGTAGCTTAAGCTCCTATTGATCATTTGCTATATGTTATGAGCTAAGCTATCTTCTAAATGAACTTGACTCTAATTTGATGAAACTTGAAAATGGTTCACCATTTGAGATGGCTCCTAGCATGTGTAGGATGTGTGAGATCCTTTTGCTATAATGTGTATGCTAGGTCGCTATGTCTCATTCACTGAGTTATACACTTGCTTAGATGACCATTGATGCTTATATGTTTAAAATCTGCAATCTAAGCTAAGTGATTGGAAAAGATCGAGATGGGTCCATAACTGCCCCACTTCATAGTTTGAGACTGCTCTTCATTGCACTTTGAAATGAACTTGGACTATATTGTGGTCGATCCAAATCATGTCTTAAGCTTCTCATTGCTCACAAAGATAGGCTTGACATGGTTGATTAGTAAGACCCGACAGTTGTGGATAACCACTCGCACACACATGTTTTGCCCAATTTTTGAAACACGCTGCAAACTCCGATGAATATCTAAAAATGATGAAATCATAATTTGGGTAAATCTTTTGCATGATGTGTGAACTTTGTTTGGGGTAGTTCACCGTGTACATGTTTTAGCACTTGATTGATCTTCTCGCTTATATGTGCTATGTGCTTATTTGAATGGTGAACCCCTCTCTTAGAAATGCTTAAAACTTGATCAAAATTGCTTCATTGCCATATTTCATACCATCTCGATTAGTTTGAGCGTTTGCTAGCACTTGTGCTTTGTTGACATGATACTAGTTAGAGCATCCTCTCATTTGACTTGCTATAATCCCGAAGCTCTTGCATTGTAAAATTTGTGCATTCATAGCATGTTTCAAGGGGAGTTTTGCAATCATGGGCTCTAACTTAAACGAACTTGACGAGTGCATATGCCAACAAGGGGGAGAAAAAAGTCCACAAAGACAGTGGAGTGTGCATGCATTTGAGAGATTGCATCTTTTCGGGGGAGTTGCTAGGCGTGTCGAGCCTTTGCCTCTGTCTTGAGGGTCTAGTTTTGCTCTTGTCTTTGCTCATCACAAATGACCCCGTTATGCTTTTCTTTGGCTTTTGGTCATTTGGGTGAGTTCTTCTTCCTCCCTCTTCTGTCTTTGTGTTGGTGTTGACAATGCACTCATCAAGGGGAGATTGCGAACACATGGTTGATTATAATCATTTGTGTTCAGATTTTGTGATGAGTCATTATCAACTCTCAACATTTTTATTCTATTTTCACTTTCTTTCTACCTCGGTTACCTTCACCCGGCACGCACGGTGTGTCGGAAGACGTTGTTTCTTGGCTTGTGTTGTGCAGGTGTTGAGCTCGAGACGGTGGTCAACGGCGAGGTGAAGATCAAGGAGGACGTGCCGTGCCGATTGTCTTTGCTCATCACAAATGACCCCGTTATGCTTTTCTTTGGCTTTTGGTCATTTGGGTGAGTTCTTCTTCCTCCCTCTTCTATCTTTGTGTTGGTGTTGACAATGCACTCATCAAGGGGGAGATTGCGAACACATGGTTGATTATAATCATTTGTGTTTTTAGTGATGAGTCATTGTCAACTCTCAACATTTTTATTCTATTTTCACTTTCTTTCTACCTCGGTTACCTTCACCCAAAGACATCGTGTCGGTTGTTTCTTGGCTTGTGTTGTGCGTGTTGAGCTGGGCCTCAAAGGTGAAGATCAAGGAGGACGCGGCCGGAGTTGGACCTGGAGCGGTGAAGGGCGGAAGGCTTGGATCGGCAGCGCCGGGTGGCCAGCCGTGGTGGGTGGGTGACACTTGGGACATCGACAAGTGCAAGGAGTTGACCGTGTCGATCGGGTCAAGACGGCGAGTGCAGGCAGAGCGGGGAGCTCGGATGACTTGGCGACTTCGGGCGGTCAAGACGGTGATGACACGCGGTCGAGGAGGTTTGGTGGTTTGTCCTCAAAACCATCCCGAAGGTTTGGGCCTCAAAACCACCCATTTGGTGGTTTGGGCCTCAAAACCATCGGCGGTTTCACGGGTTTGGGCCTCAAAACCCGGGCGGATGTTTCCGGTGGATGGAAGGACTTACGGGGGAGTTCGCGAAAATGGGGAGTGAAATAAACGCGAAAGTTTATCCCGAATGGCTATTTTTGGTTTGGCTCTAATTAGGCTTAGGGATAAAATGGGGAGTCCCCAAACCTCCGTTAAATAGGCGGAGGGAGTCCCCAACCTCTCTCATCTCATTCGCGTTTTTTTTTTTTTTTACGTGGTTTTTCTTCATCCTTTAGGGTTGTTAGAGAGAGGTCCACATATGGAGAAATTCGTGTGTGTAATTTGATATTGGAACCTGTTATTTTTGAGTGGGAAGAGGAGACCCAATCTCTCCTCGTGCCCTCTGAAATTTGTTTCAAGATGCGTTGATTTTGCTGTGATTTTTCGTGTTTAAGGCTTCATGTGTTCTTCATTTTCATTCTTAGTTGTGATCTCAAATTCCCGGATCTTAAGTTGGGTTGGAACCATTATTATTTTGGGATTGCCCATGAATTCCATTGAGATTACGTGTGTGAGATCTGAGGACGAGTTGTTTTTATTTGACTGAGTTCCAATTGATTTTGTGGCTGTTTGTCTGCTCGACGGGTTTCTGGTCTTTAGTTAGGGTTCACGTTCAGGCATGGGAGAACAAGCAGCAGTGCTGCAGCGTAGAGCGCCTGCCAGCCCAAATCGGTGCTAATCCAGGAAGTATCATGTACGTGATTTGCTGGAGAGATCAAGGCGGATTTGTTCTTCAATTTGATCTTTATTGAAATCGATCTGAGGATCCAGCACGCCTCTTGGTTTTGACCGGTGTGGTGTTTCTAAGCGCCGATGAATAGGGCGGCACATCTGTTCTTGATTCGTGTGTAGCAGATCAGCGCCGACCTCACCATCTGATCTTTGGAATCGAGCCCGTCAGGTCGCCTACAGTAGCTTCCCCGTCAGCAGGTAACCACTTCGATGATGGCAAGGTAATGCAAGTCAGGTAGCTCCATTCTCTATTATCCAAATTGGTATTTTCAGCAATAGATTTTGAGCAGCAGCAATTTGTCCTCGATGCCTGAGCCTTGATCCAATTTATTTTGCCTGAAGTACTACTCGTTTGCAAAGCTGCAGCTTTGTTGGTCGGCAAGTGAATAAATTCAAGTCACCCATTTTCATTATCGTGTTGCATCCATGAATTAGTACTTCTAGCAATCATGAGTCTATGATTAGAGCATTAACTCATATATATTACTTTGTCTAGAGTAGAATGCACGAGGTGCAAATTCTCCGGCTTGTTGTATTTTGATTAACTTTTGCAGATTCAGGTTGTGAGCTCACGGCTGGTATACATGCTGTCCAGCAAGGATTTTTAACTTGCGGTCATCTCCTTTCAGCGACAACTGCTTGCTCTTTTGTCACGCAAGATTTTTCCGGCTTGATCTTTTGTCCACTGTTTGTGCGTTTGAACTCCGAATTGTTCTTTGTTTGTTCCGCTGAATTCCTTGAGCCTAACACTTCGCGTTTGATATCTTGCTACCAGTTAGCACGTGTATCATTCGTATCTTTGTGAGTTTGCTTTTGAGGTTGGGGGTTGAGCCGATGAACCAAAATTGAAAAGGAAAATCGAGGCTTCCATTCACCCCCCCCCCGGTCGCCGTTTCGGTCCTTCAGTCGCCGTAGTCGGAGGCGAGCCCCTTGCCGAAGCTACCGATGATGGTGCGATCAATGTCGCCATAGTCGGAGGCGCCCCCTTGCCGCACCGCCGGCGAAGGTGCGATCGATGTCGCCATAGTCGGAGGCGAGCCCCTTCTTGCCGTTGCGCTGCGCGAAAGTACGATCGATGTCGCCGTAGTCGGAGGCGAGCCCCTTGCCGCAGCTGCCTGCGAAAGTACAATCGATGTCGCCGTAGTCGGAGGCGAGCCCCGTTGTCGCAGCTGCTGGCGAAGGTGCGATCCATGTCGCCAGTAGCCGGAGGCGAGCCCCTGCCTTACAAATTCCGGGCGAAGGTGCAATCAATGTCGCCCGTGGTCGGAGGCGAGCCGCTTCGCCGGCCGGGGGCGAAGGTGTGATCGATGTCGCCGTGCCTTGAGGGCGAGCCCCTGCCGCAGCCGCCGCCGCGAAGGTGCGATCAATGTTGCCGTAGTCGGCTGCGCAGCCGCTTGCCGAGACTGCCGGCGAAGGTGCGATCGATGTCGCTGTAGTCGGAGACGCAGCCCCTTGCCGAGGCCGCCGGCGGCGAAGGGGGCGACACGTTGCCGTAGTCGGAGGCGAGCCCCTTGCCGCAGCTGCCGGCGAAGGTGCGATCGATGTCGCCGTACTTGGAGGCGAGCCCCTTGCCGCAGCTGCCGGCGAAGGTGCGATCAATGTTGCCGTAGTCGGAGGCGAGCCGCTTGCCGAGACTGCTGGCGAAGGTGCGATCGATGTCGCTGTAGTCGAAGACGAGCCCCTTGCCGAGGCTGTCGACGAAGGGGCGATTAATGTTGCCGTAGTCGGAGGCGAGCCCCTTGCCGAAACTGCTGGCGAGGGTGCGATCGATGTCGCTGTAGTCGGAGACGAGCCCCTTGCCGAGGCTGTCGGCGAAGGGGCGACAGTCGCCGTAGTCGGAGGTGAGCCCCATGCCGAAGCCGCCGCAAGATCGAAGGATGACCCAAGTGGACCTACATACACTTAACAAAGGCCACTAGGCAATTTCCCAGCGAAGGTGTATGTAAATATACGAATATGAGTGTAGACTAGATAATGAGCATTCAGCTCGGTCCATCGAGTGACTAGGGTGGTTCTGTCGGTCAATGACAAGGGTATAAGAGCCTCGCATTGGAGGACCTGGCTAGGGTTGGTATGCAGTATATGCCCCGTGAGGGTTAATACAAATATATGCAATGTGTGTACATGTTTTGCACAAATTGAGGTGTTTGAGTACTTAGCTCCTTGATGCGCCAACAAGGGGCAAACTATGTTGGGACCTTTCTTGGTGTCGAGCCGGCTGGGTGCCGGGAGCTCTGCTTGGCATGGACAAGTTTTGGTGGGGTCCTCCATCGCGACGGAGGCGTCTCTGGCTGTCATTGCGCCCTCGTAGAGCTACTTTGTTTGCTTCACTTTGTTTAGGCACGGCGGAGGTTGCTTTGCTCTAGTGCTGGCCGAGGTTTGCTTGGTGGAGGCGCGCTGTCCACCGCAAAGGTGGCCTGGTTCTTCTTCCCTCGATGATGGTTGCTTCATCTTGTCACTAGGAAGACGTGCACCTGCAAAAATGGAAGGTCCTCGCATGGCGTGTTCCAGCGGTGAGACCCTTGCGAAGGCCATGCCTGGACCCTCGCAGGACATTGCTAGCTTGCACTACGGAGATCCCATTCCGTCCGGCCTGGATGAGGGCTAGGCGCGGAGGTTGCCCCTCGTGGCGGTGACGACAAGAGCCGCTCCGCCAAAGCGCGGCGAAGGTCGCTGCATTGACAAACGGTGGGTTATACTGATAAGCCTCACGTGGGCAACTCCACGTTGCTTTCGGACATGTGTGCCCAATCAAAGGTAGCCTCCTTGGTAGTGAGGAAAGAAAAAATGGTAGAAAAAATTCGTTAGTCCCATCATAGACATGAGTAAATAAAGTGTATATGACTGCGCATGAACGAAGCATGGGGAAAAATCATAGTCCCATCGAAGGTGACTTGGTGAGGGTGGCTCCGCTCAGTCAGAGTGAGGGTAGTGTTTTGTGACTCTTTTTGATCGGTCCCCACGGATGGCGCCAACTGTGGGGATCACTCCTGCCCCTCTGGCCTTCGCTACCGAAGGTAGCGGGAGGAGGGGCGAGGGCTTCCCACAGAGAGAGGAATGACAAGAAGGAACCGACGAAGCGAGTAGCCGACGGAGGGCCTCTCGCTGGTCTCACCCTCGCTAGAGTTGCCGAGGGTGGGAACTGGCGGAGGGCAAAGACGAGTACAATGGGGGGCGGACGACGAGGGGCCTCCGCTTGGCCTCACCCTCGCTAGAGTTGCCGAGGGGGGGAACTAGCGGAGGCAGGTGTGAGTACAAAAGAACAAGACTCGCATAGCTATCTAAGACTGTGATTTGATTAAATGGCAATGAATCCTGCTACTAACTCGCCCCTTTCCCGGGTGCTCGTACCCGAGTATTTATAGGAAGCTGAGGAGTCGGGTGGCCACTTTACAACATGGTACATGGTAGGTAGGAATTTGTACACGCTGATGAGTGGGCCCATGTCGGGGCAAAGAGGTATTTTACCCTCGCAGGGGTATAATGGTAAACACACTCGACCTCCTAGATTGTTTGCCGCCGCGATAGGGTTTCTCTTCCCGCCGCCAAATTCTCCATGGCTCGACGGCTTAGCCTTCTCATGGCGCCCGCCCTTCTCGGAGGTTGGTTCTCAAGGCTCGGCTATCTTGACCCTCCGCTTGGGTCCTCGGGATGACGATCGGGCCTTGACCCTCGTATTGATGATTGACGAGGCCTTGCCTAGGGAGTAGAGCTGCGGGGTCGCTTGGGTCTTCTTATGCTCTCTGATCTTGTGGAGGCCCCTTTGTTGGGCCTGTCGATGACGTTGTCTTGGCTTGCAGGTGAAAGGTTGACGGAGGCCCTTCCTCCGAAGAGTGGAGCGGAGCTCGACGGTGTTTGGGCCCTCCGCTGCCTTTTGGCCTAGCGGAGCCCCCTCTGCTAGGGCTTGCCTGTGATGTTCAAAGAGTTAGTCATACAACAAGTTGCTTGGCCCGCCGATGCGAGGCCTGCGGGGGCTGCGGTGCTGGCGAGGGTTGCCCTCCCCAACACATTCTTTTATGAGCCAAGCATTTGCACAAGAGCATAATGAGAACATATCTGAACTAGGTTATGGTTATCGTATTAGCTCGGCGAGAGCTGATCAACTTACCAGGAAGGTTGTTAGAGATGTACAGATTAAAGTTGGGGATTTAGAGATTGTCACCTCCCTAATAGTATTACCAGGGTTGAGTTTGGATGTTATTTTGGGAATGAATTGGATGAAGACATGGGGAGTAATTATAGACACCCTGAATAGGGTACTCTTTTTGAAAGATCCCCGTGATGGAAAAGAACATCGATAATTCTTCCCCAAACACCTAATCTGAATCGTGTCTCCGCCGCTCTACAAGTCACTCGGATCTCGATATATACCAAAGGTATGTGAGTTTCCCGATGTTTTTCCGTAAGACTTGCCGGGTTTACCACCGCATGAGAGATGTAGAGTTTGCCATAGAGCTTCTACTAGGAACAACGCCAATATCAAGAAGACCTTATAGGATGCCGCCCAATGAATTGGCTGAGTTGAAGGTTCAGATTCAAGTGTTGCTAGAGAAAGGATTGATTAGACCAAGCTCTTCACCATGGGGATGTCCTGCTCTCTTTGTGAAGAAGAGGGACCAATCTTTGAGGATGTGTGTGGATTACCGACCACTCAATTCGGTGACAGTTAAAAACAAGTATCCTTTGCCATGCATTGACATTCTCTTTGATTAGTTGTCCAAGGCTAAGGTTTTCTCCAAGATCGATCTTCGTTCAGGCTATCATCAAATCAAGATCAAACCTCAAGACATTCCAAAGACTGCTTTCTCTACCAGATATGGGCTGTTTTGAGTATCTTGTCATGTCCTTTGGCTTGACAAATGCCCCCACCCATTTTATGTGCCTAATGAATTCGGTATTCATGCCTGAGTTAGACAAATTTGTGGTCGTGTTTATCGATGACATTTTGGTATATTCAGAGAATGAAGAAGACCATGTAGCGCATCTCAGAATCGTGTTAGCCAGGCTCAGAGAGCACAAACTGTATGCTAAGTTTAGCAAATGTGAGTTTTGGTTAAAGAAGGTGCAATTTCTTGGACATGTGTTATCAGAAGACGGAATTTCAATTGATCCAAGTAAAGTTCAAGAAGTCATGGATTGGAAGGCGCCGACCTCTGTTACAGAGATTCGAGTTTTCTTGGTTTAGCCGGGTATTATCATCGATTCATACCTGACTTTTCTAAGATTGCCAAACCCATGACAAGGTTGTTGCAGAAGGATGAGAAGTTTGTGTGGACACCAGAGTGTGAGACAGCTTTTCGTACATTACGAGAGTTGTTAACAACCGCTCCAGTGCTTGCACAGCCAAATATAGAGAAACCTTTTGATGTGTTTTGCGATGCATGTGGTATAGGTCTTGGGTGTGTACTCATGCAAGAAGGAAGAGTGATTGCCTATGCATCACGACAATTACGCAAACACGAAGTGAATTATCCGACACATGATTTGGAGTTAGCAGCCGTTGTGCATGCCCTGAAGATTTGGCGTCATTATCTCTGGCGGGAAATGTGTGTCACCTTTACACCGATCACAAGAGTCTGAAATATATCTTCACTCAAGATCAGTTGAATATGAGACAACGAAGATGGTTGGAATTAATCAAAGATTACAATTTGGAGGTACATTACCATCCGGGCAAGGCGAATGTCGTTGCAGATGCCTTGAGCCGGAAAGCACATTGTACTATTGAACAACCATTGTTAGAAGAGAAGCTTAGTTTAATGCACCCCGCAGTCTTGCATAACATACAAGTGCAAAACTCTCTGGAGGAGAGGATAATTAAAGGGCAGAAATCAGATAAAGGTATCTCTTTCATCAAGCAAAAGCTCAAAGCAAAACCAAGTGCACATTTTAGGATTTATAAGAATGATGTTCTATGGTATGATAATCGTCTTGTTGTACCCAAGGATAAGGAACTTAGAGATCAAATTTTGACAGAAGAACATTCTTCTACCTTATCAAATCACCCAGGCAGCAACAAGATGTACAGAGATTTGAGATCACGATTTTGGTGGACCAAGATGAGGAAAGAAATTGCAGCTCATGTAGCCAAGTGTGATAATTGTTGCAGAGTCAAGGCCATTCACATGAAACCTGCTGGATTGCTGCAACCCTTGCCAATCTCTGATTGGAAATGGGATCACATCACTATGGATCTCATTGTTGGACTTCCCCGTACCCCGCAAGGATTTGATTCGATTTGGGTAATTGTGGATAGACTAACCAAAGTAGCCCATTTCATTCCTGTCAACATTAGCTATGAACCTCACCAGTATGCAGAGATCTACATTTCTCAATTAGTTCGTCTGCATGGAGTACCCAAGAGCATAGTGTCTGACCGAGGATCAACATGGACCAAGAGATTTTGGGACTGTCTACAAGAAGCCTTAAACACAAAGCTAGTTCGTAGTTCGGCCTATCAACTGCGAACACTGGGACACACCGAACAAGTGAATCAGATTCTAGAAGACATGCTGAGAGCATGTGTTTTATCTGCTAAAGGCCCATGGGATCAATGGTTACCATTTGCAGAGTTCTCCTACAATAACAGTTATCAAGCAAGTATCAAGATGGCACCATTTGAAGCTTTGTATGGCGGAAAGTGTAGAACACCTTTGAATTGGGTGGAAATAGGAGATAGAACCAACCGGCATCGACTTCGTCGATGAAGTAGAACGTAAGGTTAGGATAGTGCAACAACACATGGCCGCAGCTCAAGCTCGTCGGAAAAGCTATGCCGATAACGTAGTAAACCTTTGGAATTCGAGTTGGTGATTTTGTATATCTTAAGGTGTCACCAATGAAGAGAATGCAACGCTTTGGAGTTAAAAGGAAGTTAGCACCTAGATTCGTAGGTCCTTATCGTATTGTTGCAAGAAAAGGAAAAGTTGCTTATCAACTACAATTACCTCAAGAGTTGAAATCGGTCTTTTAGTGTGTTCCACGTATCTCGCTTGAAGAAATGTTTGAGGATACCAAGAACACATTCCAAATGAAAATGCCAAGTAGATTCCGACCTGACTTATTTTGAAGAGCCCGTCAAAATCTTAGACACCAAAGAGAGGGTGACTCGTAACAAAGTTGTGAAGTTATACAAGGTTCTATGGAGTAATCATGGAGAGAATGACGCTACATGGGAGAATGAGGAGTATCTTCGCGAAGTCTATCCTATGTTTCTTAGCAAACGGTCAGTACCACCAAATCTCGGGACGAGATTTCCTTAAGGGGGGTAGATTTGTAACACCCTGGTTTTAAGCATGTCATTAGCATCTGCATTTCATGAGCATAATCATCATTTAGTCACATGCATTCCTGCACATGAAATGATACATGCCATTTGTATGTTTAAATGCATTCAATTTGCTTGATTATGCTTGTCATGTCATTTTATGCATGAAATGCTTTCATAATTAGTTGTTTAATGTTTATTTATTCTTAGTGATGTTTATAGGATGTGTTAGAGCAAGGTTGATGTTGGTCATGTTCGCTAATCATGTTTAATTAGAGTAGTTTGACTTGGTTTGACCTTGTTTGACTTTGAAAGCAATTTATCTTCTTTCGCTCAAAAGTCATAGCTAGAGGTTTTGCATGTGTGTGTTCCTTGAATGAAATGTGTAGCTAATTTCATGTAGAATATAAGATGTCATAGGCTTGTTGCATGTTTTTGAGTGGAGCATGTTCGAAAAGTCGAAGTTTGTGTGATTTGAATGCAAACTAGGGTTTACTTTGACCCCGGAGTAGGTTATCTTTGACCAATCGTGGTTTCAAATCCAAGCCAAACTAGATGAAACTTTCTATACATGAAACGCTTAAAATTTCATGAGGAACATTTTGTTCAATTAGAGTTTTTGCTAATTCTGCACGAATCTTGACGCACAAGGCAAAACAGGTCGATTAGGGTTTAGGATCACGTCATTAGAGACACTTTCGTTTTTGCCATCACTAAAGATCCGGCCGGCCACCCTGACATCCGTTCGGCCGCCCCGTGCCACGTGGCTCGATCCTCCTGCCCTCTGTCCGCGCCCGTGCCGTCTTAGAAGAGGGAACCGCGTCCCTTGCACGCCAAGCCGCCCCCTGCCTTCCCTTCCCTTCTCGCCCAAACTAGGGGCAAAGAAACAACAGTAGCCACGGCCACCATCGCCGCTTGTCGGTGTCGAACACCATCCCCACCACGTCCCCGTCCATCCCAGGCTTGCCCACAAAGACGCCCTTGACCTCCTCCATCCCCTAACGCCACCCGCTGGCGTCGAATCGAAAGCAAGAAAACGGGCCAAGTCCGCCACTTTCTCCGCCGCCGTCACTGAACGCCGGCCCTCCTCATGGTCCTCCATCGCCGGCGCGTGTCCCGACCTCTTCCCCGTCCCGCCATCAAGCGTGCCGTGTTCGCCTTGAAGTCCTAGAGGTAGTTCCCTAGCTCGTTGAGTCGCTCATGGCCCTAGAACGCCGAACGACGCGTCGCCGCCGTGTCTTGTGGCGTCACCGCCGCCCGTTTTCTTTCCCGTTTTCCTTGCCCCTGGTTCATGTTCGACCTCGCCTCCTCGTGTAAAACCTTCCCGGCGGGGCGAATCGATCCAAGTCGCCGCTACCACGATTCGCCCGACCGCGACATCGACGCCACCGTGTCCGTGGCCGCCACCCGGGTGCATCGTCGTCGGCGCCGCCCCCGCTCGTCAACCTGCCCGTTTAGGCGAAGGTTCCTCATCGCTGAGTGCTCTGGGAGCTCGTCGCGCGCGCCTCACCGGACCCGTCCTCGCGAAAAACGCCGAGCCGCCAACGACCGCCCGCCGCCATCGCCGCCGCGCCGTCCCTTGCCGCTTGAGCCCACTATAGCTCGGGGAAAAGACCACGGACAGGTAGATCTCGTCGAGGTGAATCCATGCATGTGCTTAGTTTGGCCGAGACCCACCGACGGCGGAGATCCGCCGCTCGCCGTTCGCAGCGCCGCCGGTCCCCTGTTTTGTCTCACCGACGGGCGGGCCCCAAATTGGCCGCCGAGCTTTTCTTTATGTTTTTCCTTTTTCCAAAATTATATGCGGGCCTTAGAAAATCCATATCTCCCTCGTTTTAGGTCGGTTTTGAGTGAGACAAATTTTGTTGTGCTCCTTGTCAGTAGATCTACATGATAAAAATATGAGTTTGCATTTTCTGGATGTTTTTATATTTATGTACATTTATTGCAATATATGCCATGTTTCTAGGTAAATGCATATCTAATTTTTGGTGCATGGTAAAATAGTGGTGCCTGTACAAAATGTTCTTGTTTTTGGATGAAGAGTGCAGGGAAAAATATCATACATGCTATGTTCTGTTGATGAAATGTGATTTTGATTTATGTGCTATTTACCATGCTTCCTTAGGAAATTCATAGAAAAATAATTACTAGGGTTTTTGCCATGATCATTTTTGTACATACATTTGTTACTGTTATGTATCTTTTCATGTTCATGGTTAGGCAGTTTCATACATTTCATAGTACAAAGTATTTTCATGCCTAGTTGTATTGCTAGCTTGCCATTTTTGTGTAGGGAAGTATATGCATGAGTTTACCATGAAATTTTTATGGTAGGCATATTAGACCAGTAGGATGCTCTGGTAATTTTTGTAGAGTTTTCTAAGGTGTTTGCATATTTATCATATTTATGTTGCATGGAAAATACTTGGAAAATGCATGGTAATAATATGGTAATAATTCTTGGATGGTATACTGTTTGTTCTCATGATAATAAGGACCTGTTAGTGTGGTTAGTTTGCTGGTATTATGTTTTTAGTAAATTTATAATTCTAGCTTTTATATTTTTAAGAGTGCGCATATGTAGTGTTTATTAGGGAATATCATTTCATGTAAGTTAGTTTATCTTTTGGGTTGATCAGTAGGTTATTTTGATGCTTTATGGTCTTATTTTTCTTCTTGGTCAAATTTGGTAAGAGATGCATGCTTGGTTAGAGAGTTA
>JADLZK010000834.1:0-142412 GCA_015847255.1 Hyparrhenia diplandra | reverse complement strand
TGTTATTTATTTATTTTGCAAAAGATTAAACTCATCTTCAACTGATGGCTAGCTTGTCAAAAAACATTTCTCCACTGTAATAGGTAATCTGATATCAGTGCTCGGCCTAAGGTAAGCGTGATCATACCAGACAACCTATCCAAATTAACATGCCTGTGCAGTTCTACAGATACAGAGCATCATATCTTCAAGATGATGAAAACCTTCTCTCCTTGGCCTTTTTGATGGTGACGATGAAGAGACGGCAGATCGCCGGCGCTCAGCTCGAGGCGATGTTCGGCGCTGCTCACTTGCATTAGCTGCTGCCGACCTCCAGAAATACCAGAAGCAAATAAGAGCCATCACACTGAATACTGCAACCATCCAGATGCCTTTGCCAGTGTCATGTACATGAACCACTTCATTGTCCCCATCCACAAAGGAAATGTTTCTCTTTGTACACTCTGCTCAGAAAAAGATAAAAAAACAACTATTAGGAGGCACAAAGTATTACCCTTCGTCCCTGAATATAAGCTGTGCGGTCTTCAAGAACATATTTTGACATAATTCTCTTATCATATATAAATTATAGAACTAAAAGTTTGATCATTACAAAGTATTTCTAAATTCAAATCTAATGTAACTACTTTGGTAATACAAAATTTTAATACAATTAGACTAATTGTTAGTCAAAGATAACAAAGTTTAAATTTTTGAAATATGTGCCTGCCTTCCAAGGGAGTAACATAGAATACATAGCCACTATTTTGATCTTGAAGGAAGAACAAATAAGCATGTACCTGCTAAGCATTCCTCCATTCGAAATGTTGACCATTTGGAGATGATATGTCCATCCTTTCCATTGCACAGAATATATGTGGTAGCCAATTCAGAAGGTCCCCATCTTTCTATCATGTAACGGCAAAGGCAACAAGCCCCCACTCTCATCACTTGCTGGAACTTGATCAATTGCATATAATAACGCATTGCAGCATGTGTGTGAGGATGGCTTCCATACGCCGTCTGGTTGCATACATGATAAGACGGCAATGCTCGTCAAGTCATAACGACATGTGCCCTCATCAGATCTTTGTGTATCTGTGGCTGAATAGGCTCCAGATGATGATAGAAGGATTGTGAGCAGCAACACCCACAACCAGTATGTCTTATGGACTACCAATCAAAACGAAACAGAAAACATGTAATTAATATCAATATGTTTTTATTTTTTATAACACAATGTATTTAGCATTGATAAGGCCATGTAACTCAGCGACAAAACTGGATGGAAGAACCAAAACTAAAATAAACTTATGACATTTATTTAGCCATGCAACCTATTGAATAATTTGAAAAGAATGAGGACATTAACTACAATCTTGTATTGAATATATCCAATGCAAAAGGGTAGTCCAATAATAAAGAGCGAAACTTACAGCATCTGACATTGGTATTAGGAGCATTTATCTCTGCATCAACAACTGGAACATTTCTGCCCCTCTTTTCCTGCATTTGTAGAGATTACTAGTCCAAATCATTACTCACTCTGATGAACAGTAGCAGAAAGATTTACTACAAGATTGCTAGGTTTTAGGATCTCATAAATACTGGAAGTTAAAAATAATTCCATCTGGAGCTGAAGTTGATGTCACAGTAGAAAAGCACATACACCTTTTTCTTAAAAGTTGCCAGCTGTTGTTCCATTCATTTAAACAAAGCATGCTCAAACTAGTTTAAGCACCAAATAAGATAGGCAAAATCAGCACACAATCTCACTATACATATTTCTCAAGGCTTTCTTTGGCAAATGTGCATCCCAAAATGAAGATAGAATAAGTAGCATTGGCAGATTAAAACTTCTTAGAATATAAAGATGGGGAAAAAAAAGACAACCCCCAGACATACCAGTAAACAAATAGCAAGGGAGGAGATCTCATAGATAAAAATCGCTCCAATTTACAAAACTTAGTATAGCACAGTTAGCCACATTTTTTATACATGTAGAATAAAAAAAGTTGTAAATTAAACTGCATAGCAATATAATTGGTCGATCGGATCACGCGCACACATATATATAACCAAAAAGCGAAGGGGTTGGGGCGTCAGCTTGTCTTACAGCCATTTGAGATGGCGTGGCCAGATGCTCCTGGGAATCAACTCGATGCGTCGTGCAGTCCATTACTGTGTAACAACCCTGAAAATATTTTCGGACAGATTAGAATAATCATCCAATCATAATTCATAAATGGGGGATTGCACGCAACACTACAGGAATCCGGCTTCTTTGCCGAAGTGCCCTGAAGTTTGCCGAGTGGCAAAAAGTCGGGCACTCGGCAAAGAGAGCCTTGCCGAGTGCCAAACTAAGCACTCGACAAAGACCGCTTTTGCCGAGTGTCCGCAGTCGGCGAAGTATATATAGCACTCGGAAATCTATATATTTGCCGAGTGCAAGGCGGTCGGCAAAAGATTACACTCGGCAAAGGTTAACAGAGGAAACGGCCACGTCCTCCGTCACTTTTGCCGAGTGTCCACCGTTAGACACTCGGCAAACCAGGGTCAGTTTGCCGAGTGCCAGGTGTATATACACTTCGGCAAAACAGCGGGTCTTTTTGCCGAAAGTGTCCTTCCCGGCACTCAAGAAAAGTATTAACTTTTTTTGATTTTTCGTCCCATATTTTTTGTGTGCCATTAGTAAAGTACTTACATCTCATCTTCACAATTTGGGACAATTTAAAGTAGTTTTGCTATATTTCATGAATTATTTCTATTTTCTTGCATTTTCTTGACGACTCCAAATTTGAACTGCAGTACATGAAATAATGGACTGTGGTCATTCAAAAAATATTATTCACGATGTTTGGTGTATGTTTAGGCTCAATCCGTGGACTCGCCTGAAATTTCGAACATTTATGTGCCGGAACATGACGAGTGACCTCATGGGAAAAGGTGTTTTTAAAATCTATAAAATCCAAACGAAGTTTAAAAATCACGAAACTTGGCGTGGTGTCTTGTCATCTCATGGGGAGGCTGTGGAAAAAATTTAAAAAGTTTCGAGCAAGTTGTGACGTCGGATGGCTAAAACCCGCACATATCCACACTTCATCATGTGATGTAAGTATCGCACCTGTGTTGATCCGCAAGTTGGAGATGATATCTCCACCGGGCTTCTTCCTGTCGATGCAAAGACCTGATTTTGCACTCCGCCCAGCCGAGGCACGGTTGGGGGCCGTGCAGTTCGTTGGTGCTATCCAATCGAGAGGGCTCTCAAGGTACCGGAGAAAATGCAGAATAAAGCCGAGTGAGCCTTCCGTGGCGCAGGCATACATTCGGAGGAGGTGTCGACCTTCACACCACAGCGCGTACTATACTGAGAAACTTCCCAGCGTCCACAATCCTACCCCCTCGTTACAACGCCGACGAGAGTTCATCGAACCTCAGCCTTTTCGTGAGGGCAAGTCGGAAGAGGAAAGCGCAGCCTACCCACAAGCACTTGTCCTTTGATGAGTGGCGCACTATCATGCTCTATGTGTTGTTGAACCTTGACGAAACCGCTCCTTATCAACAAAGAAGTTCTTAATGAGCTTGTTCCATACGCCGTCACTATCCTCCACCTATCGACCCTAAACCTCTGGCCTTGTTTTTTCAGGGAATTTATTGGTCAACACCGAGAGGGAATGAGGCTCCTACCTTGCAACAAGAAGACAATCTTCTAAAAAAATGGGCAGCCCGATTTTATTTCCCCGGTTCTGCTCAAAGGTACCATCCAACTAACCTCGTTCCGACTTTGATATTCCACTTTGGTCCTAGTAACATATAATGTAACGATCTACGTGGCCTCACCTTCCCGTGCCCGCACGAGATGCGAAATGTGCGAAGATTTAAAACAATTGGCGGTGGCTTCCCTCGTAGGGTCAACTCGTTCACCGCTTATGATGTGAATGGCTATCGCTTTAGACGAAAGCTACGAGGAGAGTCGGCCCAACCGCAAAAACAACGTGCACCGGAGTTCGTACGCCCGGCTTGGATAAGAAGGACTATTACGGCATAGTCGAAGAAATATATGAGCTCAACTTCGGGGTCCTAAAGAGCTCAAGCTAGTGATATTCAAATGCCATTGGTTCGATCCCGATGACACGAAAAAGTGGACCCTACGATTGGGCAAGTCGAAATTCGACGTGATTCCGTATATGGAGGAGAGGATGTCTATATTGTGGCTAATATACACGCCACACAAGTTTATTACCTCCCATGGGCGTGCCAAAAACACGAGGACCTTGCGGGTTGGTACCTTGTGCGGCGGTATCGCGCCGCACGGTAAAGCGCCCTGTTCGAACGATGATGATTACAATCCCGACCCAAACACCGAAGAGTTCTATCAACCCGAGGGGCTAGAAGGACGTTTGGAGATAGACATTCTTTTTTCGCTGATGGGCATGGAAGTAGACAACGCCATCGATGAGGGCGAGGGGTGATGAGGTGCGGGATGCTAAGGACCCGCAAATTCTTGAACGATGGAGGCCGGTGCGCGAAGGAGCCGTGGAGGGTGATGCACATGCCGAGGACGATACTGATGATGAGGATGGTGACATTGATGATTACAATAGTGGTAGCGATAGTGATGACTACATGCCGACCTTTAGGCATTCGGGAGATAATTTCTAAATCATGTAATACTATTTTGTTATTATTGTTACCTTTCAATTATATTTCGTTCATTTTGCAATACTAATTGGTTTACTATTTGTTTTGGCGGGGGACTCGACAAAATGCCAGCGGAAGGCGGCAAACGCCGACAGGGGGGGTCCAATCCCTCTTACGCGAGACCCCCCCTCACCCCTCTCCCCCTCCGACGAGGAGGAGGCCGACGAGGAGGAGGCCGACGAAAGCGGCACCGACGGTGGAGACGCCGAGGCGCGGCCGACGTCGCCTCGGCCCACGAGGAGGCTTGAGTTTGTGTCGCCGTCCGACCAGCCGGGCCATCGTCCGGGCCAGCCGGGCCGCCGTCGGGCCACACCGCCGCCCTTCGGACCGGGTGTGCGGCGAGAGACACCGTCGAGACGCCCTCCTCGAAAGTGCCGCCAGGTCTACCAAATAAGGCCTCGAGCCTCCCACGGTGGGCTGATCCCTTTCCCCCCGCCGCCCCTGATTCGACCCAATCCAAGTGACAAGTAAGTAGCCATTGATATTTTCACTACTTGTTCATATGACAAGTTGCAAATCAAACTTCACTAACAATTTGTCTTAATGGCTCGTGCAAGAATCGGGTTGATTGTAAGCGGAGGGGGCGTTCGCGCCATATCAATGGCATCCGAGCCGGGCCGATTAAAGAGAACTACCCCGCCCGGTGACCGGCCGGGTCGTGAGGGAGGTTCCCCCCGGACGTGGGACCACTTCGCGCGCTGCGGATCGGGGCAACCTTGCCAGAAGATCAAGTCGGACTTCGGGTGAGTCTCGTATGCGGGGATTAATTCACGCCGTTTAAATACTATGTTTCTTAAATAATTGAATGATACATGTTTTTACGTATGCGTAACTACTTCACGTGCGAGGCGGGCAGAGGCTGCGGGTCGCTAGAGTGCGTGGCGGGGCCCCGTCGAGACCGACTCAAGGACCTGTACCCACGGCGGCGCGTGTTTTGTGCATCACCTCCTTCAACGCCGACGTGCTTGGCAAGGTGGTGAGGAAGAACGGCAAGGGAGATGATGCTCCGCAGAGGGAGACCGACCTCACCAGGGGACCAAGACATCCGTGTTCGTAGAACGCATTTATTCGTGATTCCTTTAATGAAAAATAAGCAGACTTCCATTAATCCTCCGCTATGTCATGCGGATGTGTCCGGAGTGGTGCAGCAAGTACAAGGACTCTTTGGCTGAGGCCATTGTGGACAAGTGGCTCTTGGGCGAGACGTGCGAGACCAAGAGACTCCGTCTGGAGATGTCGCTTGAGATGCAAGGCGCTCCACACCACCAAGGGAGCGTGCCCCTCCCGGTGTATATGGATAGATGGGTACGATTCGTTGATTTTTTATTCAAGCGCTCAAATCTCTTTACTTAACCATCTCTCGTGTTCTCCTCGCAAATCCGCGATGAAAACCGCCAGATCGGCGAGTACGCGGGGTGGGCCTTGACTCACAAATGGCGGAGCGACCGACCCGCCAACGCGTCACGACCCGGCCGAAGGGGCCGAGGCGCACACCAACGCCCGGCGTCTACCCCAAGCTTACCCAAGACGCCGAGGCGGGCGGCAAATATATGGGGACGACTTCGATCCGACCCACACCGCGCCCTTGGACACGCACACGGTGATGAGGTTGGGAGGAGGGAAGCAAAGACGGCGGCTCGGATGGCCAACGGCGCGATCAACCCGTCCCCTCCGTTGACCCGGCCGAAGTGCAGCGCTCAAGGAGCACCCACCTCCACCGACATCCCCATAGCACCTCGGCAGCCAGAGCTCCACGCAGATGATGCAGGACTTTCGTGTAACCCTCCCCATCGGTCGCTTCACCGGTTTTTACACATGTCCGCTACCTATGCATTGTTTCAATGTTACGGTTGTAATATTGCAGGCCGGATGGCGAGTTGGAGGCCGCAGGCGCCCAGCGGCACGCTTTTGAGGCCGGGCAGCGCCCCGGGCAGGGCCCATCGGGGGGAGTTGGAGGCAGTCCAGCAATATACTCGGTGCGCCCGACCGCGGGGCGTGGCGAGCTACTTCCAGGGCCTCCGGATCCCCCGGTGTGACCCCCCGCCTCCGTTGCCTCCCTCGCTGCTCGCCCCACCACCGTTTCCCATTCCTCCTCCCGTACAGACTCCGGTGAGTATATGTTGTTGTTTATTTATTTGGCCCGTGCGCTCACCGCAGGTACTAATGAGATCGCCTCTTCTTTGTGCAGCCACGATGCGGCGGTTCGAACCCGACTCCTCCAGTGACCCTTCTCCACCCCATCCAAATTTATCCGGTCGGCCCGACTCCACAAGTACACGTAGCCGGTGGCGTTCCTCCTCCGCGCGCCTGGCGGCCTCACACTACGGGCTTCCACACGCCCCTCCACGGGCGGGTGGACGTTCCAGTCGGCGCGCGCAAAGACGGGTGGTATCCCGGCAAGGTGAGGGCTCTTCGCAATGGGGAGGCCACGGTTCGGGGGCGTGAAGTTGAGGTGGTGGTGATGGATTTATTTTCGATGTTGGACATGTTGCACCGTGATGGATCTAGTTTCGATGTTGGACATGTTACATTTCGTTTGGATGTTGGACATGTTTAATTTCGTTTAGATGTTGGACTATATGTGTGAATTTGTGAAATATGTGGATTATATATGTGGATTTGTGAAATATGTGGATTATATATGTGAATTAAGTGATATATGTGGTCTATGATATATATATGAATGCTTATGGTATATGTATGTGTGTTGATGGAGGCTGTGAATCAATGGAAACAGCAAAAAAATTCCCAGCTTTGCCGAGTGCGACACACACCGCAAAGTCGGTACCCCTGCAGCAGGAATGGCAGATTTGCCGAAAGTGCAGAGATGGCACTCGGCAAAACGACCATAACTTTGCCGAAGTGCCACCGCACTGCACTCCGCAAAGTGCATTTTGGTTTTTCGTAAAAATAATTTTTGCCGAGTCTTTGGATACGCACTCGGCAAAGTTTCAAAAACAAATCTTTGCCGAGTGCCGGGCGCTCGCACTCGCAAAGAACCTTTCCAAATTTAACGGTCGACGCCGGGTTCGCCGAAATCGACATGGCACTCGGCGAACCCTTCACCAATCGCCATGGCACCCGGCAAAGACTCGCTTGCCGAGTCAATCTTTGCCGAAAGTGCGGGTCGCCGAGTTTGGCAGTCGGCAAAGACTTCGCCGAAAAGCGGTTAAGGCTTTGCCGAAAGTGCGCTCCGCACTCGCAAAAGTACGCGATTCCTGTAGTGCAAGATCAATCAGTGGCACCCTCAGCCAACCATTCAAAATCAGACTTGCTAAAGTTCCCAGTACGACAAACAATGCGTCAAATTAATTTCTTCACATTTGTGCTTACAGCAAGTTATAATAGCACAGTTAGGCATGAATTGTTAAACCTGTACTAGCATCAAGTGTTATACTGTGTGGTATTCTAAAAAAAAGTGTTAGGTTGTGTGGTGATTGTGGCTAGTCAGTAGTTACTACATATTAATTTACTAGCTATATTAGTACCAGCCAAAAATCAGTAAGATGATCGACGTTGTAGATAAAACAGCACAGCAAGGTAATTAATTGGTCAGGATCACGTGCACATAAAACAACTGCATGTGACTTGCAATCAATTACCGTGTAACCCTGAAAATATTTTCGACAGATTAATTAGGACACTAACGTCGGAAAAAATCCAATCATTAATGGGGCGATATGCTCTTCAGCTCTTGTGGAGGCCGATCGAAGAGCAGGTACGGATCATTTTACAGAGCATCCTTTCGAAATTCTTCCGGAATCGATTGGGATCCATAAAAATAAGGACCAGATCAACTCGGGAGAGAACCGACCAACCAAAACTGCGACAAGCACATTGGGGGTAGAGAAGCACACACCCCACCAACACCAAGCGACGCCAAAATGATGCAAATAGAGCGGCATTGCTTTCCTGCCATGGATCGCCCAGCACAGAAGTCCCGATCGAATCGGCGGAATCAAACGACGAGAAATCGCGGCGAGATTGGGATTTGGAGTGAGGTCGGCGACGGCGAGGGGAGGATAGCATACCATCAGTTCGGCAACCTGCGGGCGGAGCGGAAGGGAAGCCCCTCGCTGCTGCGTCGCGACGATCGCCGATGCGACGTCGCTTCTCTGGGAAGCAACCGCCTTCATCCACCAGCCCCGCGTCGGCGACACCGCGGGTTTAAAGCAAGGGGATGGAGCAGGTGCGCAGGGTTTAGAAGAGAGACAGCAGCCGGCTGACACTAGTCACAAGCTTAGTCAAAGTGAAAGCGTAGAACGTGGGCCGAGTGAGGCCGAATTGGCCCATCAACAGAACAGTCGCCAGATTATATAGCTCTGTTTGAACCGCTTAACTTAGATTTTAAGCCAAATAATCGAAAAATTCCGCCAAACACTTTGCTTCTCGACTCACGACACTGGAACGTGACCGTAGGAAAATCCACTCCAGCACTGCGGTAGGATAATCGACTCCCACCCCGCTTTTCCGAAAATGCAAACAGATTCCCCGCTGCCTGTGAGCTGAGCCGACGCCGCCTCCATCTGTTGCAAAGGTGAGCACACACACTCCTGCAATTTGTGCAAGAATGTTGGCACAGATTAGTCATTCTTGCTGCTAGAAATACCTGCCGCTAGCAATATTGGTACAGATTCGTCATTCTTGCAATTTATAGATGGATAAAACAATAAAGGGTCCAACAGCAAAATGGGATGCATTTGTAGCCAAAGTATTCAATGAAATATGTGTAGAAGCAGTCATTGCCCATAACAGGCCATAATATTGCTTAAATGTTGTGGGTTATGGACTTATGGTAATTTGGTAAAGAAATTCTTTGATCGAACAAAGAGACGATACTCCCAAGACCAGATGTGAAGAATAGATGGGTATCTAAAGAAAATAGGATATCTAGCACCATACAAAGACAAAGGTATCATGTGCCCGAATGGTAGCATGGTCACCACCCAGTGGAATTGAAGGAGGTGTTCAACTATAATCATGCGTCCCTTCGAAACGCAATTGAGCGATCATTTGGAGTTTTAAAGATGAAGTGGCACATTCTCTTGCAAATACCTAGCTTTTCAATTCAGAAGCAATCAAAGATCATTGTTGCTCTTCATAATTTCAATAGAGATAGTGACATGAATGATGAACATTTTGTAACCTATGTGCAAGACAATAGTGACGAAGACCCTACAGATGATGATGGTAGTCATGCAGCGGATGATACTGACATGTGTGCTTTCCATGATGCACTAGCTGTTAGTTTGGTTGGTTGATTCATTGATATAATCCTCATTATGTTGTATCACTTTTCATAGACCAAATGGTACTACTTATGAATTCTATTTTACATTGCATTGTATAACCATATTTCTATCCCAATCTTTACATCATTGCCTTCAGATCATTTAAACTAACTAAAAGATGTATTATCTGCCTCAGGGGTGGTATATCAGTCATTCTACCCTCAGAACAGATAATCTACCAGAAATAATCAGGACAGTCAAACACCTTGCTTATTTGGGACAGTAGATTAATTATCCACATCTTGGCTTACCAAATAAGCCAGCTCACCTTTTAAACAAGTCCAGATACGCGGTCCCAAACAGGGCCATAGCCTATAAAATTGTTTCATTTTTTTTTTGCATGAAGTTTTTAGAACTTTTGCATACTAGCAATGTATACACGTGTTTCCTGCTTTTAATCTGACAAGCCTACAAACAGTATTGTGTCTCTTATGGCCTTAGCCCTTAGAGCAGAGTTACCTTGTTTAGCAAAATAGCTTCACCTAACTATCATGTATGGCTGAGAGAGGACAATTGTGAGAGGGAGCCGAGAGAAGCTACAATTTTGCCTCCTTCGCACAACAAGGTCATGTGAGAGCACATTTCTAGGTGTTCCATGCGTGGAGCTATTTCTTTTTACACCGTTTGGTACAAAACAACTCCAAACAGCTCCTGAATCAATGAAGGAGCCCCACCAAACGTGGCTAATGTGATCTGAAAATAGTTTAGAATCTTGTGTAAAATTATCTTCTATATTTTATTAGGAGCAAGATCTTAAAAATTATTGGAGAAACTCAACAAATGGCCTTCCAACTTTTTTTTGATACTTTTACTATAGGGGAGTACCCGCAGTATAAATTTCAAAGAAACGGTGTCACACAACTAATTGTTTGTTAATGATCTAGAAATTGCAAAAATCAGGGGAGTACCCGACAAAAGATAAATTTACCGATCATTTTTTAGGAACTATTGGTGATGCTCCTTAGATCCAAACAGGTTTAGCTAATTGTTTGTTGAATACCTAACTAACAACTATTTGATTTAATAATTGAGCAAAGTGCAAAACAAAATATTGTTTTTTCAATGGTTTTGCATGAAGTTATCGTGGACAACAGGTTTTTCATGGGCATTAATAAACTAATGTGACATATATTAATGGAGAGAGATATGATAAAATATTTATTGCATAAAAAGAGTTTCATGGGATGAAACTTGTCGGCGCTATTAGTTGACATAAGAAGCAAGTAGACAATCTGTTTTGAGCCCCCCAGCGTTGCCTCCTCGCGGCGCACCCTAGCCGCCGCGCCTCCACCTCCAAGCACCCCCCCCCCCCCGCCGCGCCCCAAGCCGCCGGAGTTGGCCGATGGCGGCGGCGTGGCTTTTGCTCTTCCTCGCAGTGGCGTGGCAAATAAGAGGTCGCGCTGGCGCTGCCCCATCCGAGCCACGGAGGGACTCGACAAGGCCGCTGGGCAGCCTACGCGCCCCCGCCAGGTGGGATGTCGGCGGCGCGGCGGCGGCGGCGCGAGCTTTCGACCTCGTCGCTCCCTCCCCCCCTCCCTTTCGGCCATGGGTGACCGGATCTAGCGCCCGGGAGATCGGGCGCGGTAAAGCTCGTGGTGGAGCTACGGCATGGGGTGTTGGGCACCGGCCTCCTCCGCCATTAGCGGCCGGTTCCCGGGCCCCTTTGGCCGGGGGAGGGCCAACGCCGGGATGATGACGATGTCTCATCCGGCCTTCTTCTTGACGGACCCGTCCCGGCCGCGCCTGGTCGGCGGTGGATTTGATGCGGCGCGCGCGCCGGCGGGTGGGGCTCGTGCGGCGTTAGACGGTCCCTTCTTACCGCCCCCGAAGGCCTCGCGCCTGCTACGCTAAGTTGATGGCCCGTGGCAACGGTCAAGATGAAGGCATCGTGTCGCCACGCCAGCCAGTGGACGCTGAGCGGCGGGCGAAGGCGGGTTGTTTCGTATGTCGCCTTGCCGCTTAGGGGTGGCCGCGCCATGCACATGGCAGGTGTGCGATCAGCGGGCCGATGCCCCGGATGAGGTTTCTGCAAGACGACTGGCAACGACGACGGTGTTCTCTTTGCCGGGATCCGAAATCGGGGCCGACGATGGAAGCTGGGCTATGTTGGGCGAAGCCGCCAACGGGCGACCCTGCGGCGCCGTTCTACCCTCGCTGGGGCGCCATGTCTCCGCTTTCCATGGGTGAGAACCCGGTCCTTTTGTAATGAAAGCAACGGCGGCGATCGCGGGCGTGGTAACCTTCCCGAAGGCGTCGTTGTGGTTTTTTCGCCTTGGCTCGTGTGTACGAGAGGCCATGGTCGGAAGTCGGAGCCGCGCTTAAGTCTCGCTTGTGGCCGGGCAACGTTGACCTTCCCGCCTCGAGTGCTCCGGTCTTGCTTTTCCCTTTGGGTCGCCGTTTTCTGTTGTATCACGTGGTTTTTGGGGCCCGGTTTTCCTTATAAACTCGGGTCAATTGCTTACACCTAATGATATCCAAGCCGGATAGCCGTGTCTTTTTTAAAAAAAAAAAACTTGTCGGCGCTTGTTTCCATCCATGGGAGTTTTGCAAATAGACTAGAATGAACAACCTCATTAATAGCCAAATGTTTTGAACTATTAGGCTGTTTTTCTTATGCATTTAGTGACTATTACCGGGGAAGCTCTCACAAATTAAGATAAATATAGTCATGTTTATTATTAGACCTGATTTGTGGTCTTTGATATATATTTAGCTTAAATGTAAGTGTAAATTATATCCGGTCTTGTTGCATTAATTTTTGTGGCATCATAAATCTATATGATGGGCTTTACCCTTTGATATTATTAGTTCTTCAAGTATCCATGTTTTAGTGCTTATTAGATCTTTTATTCATTGTATTTGTAATAAAATTGACTCTAAGTCATAGATTAGGCTGCGTTTGGATGAAGATATTGAGCTTTTTAGAATTGGCATTGACACCGAATAGCACCAAATTCCCACTTGGATGGCTTAGACCTTTGAATTGGAAATCGTCTCCAATGCCGGTTGTATTCACTACACCTCGTGCCCCCTTCCCCGCCTCTGAATTGGGCGTAATCGAAGACGAGCACATAGTCACGCCCCCTCCTTCCCAATCGCGTCGGCGCGATCTAGGCGAAGCGCCGGGCGCCGGCGGCCCAAGCTAGGTGGGCGACAACGCGGGCTAGGGGAAGAGCGACAATGTAGGCCTAGCGGCGAGCGTCAAGGCGGTTGGGCGAGCGAGCAAAGTGGCGCGAGGTGGGCGCAAAGCCGAGTGGCGGCATGAGGCGAGGGCCGGCGAGCGGTGGCACGAGGCGGGCGGGTTGGACGGCCGCGCAAGGTGGGTGGCGCCATGCCCGATGGCCTCCTTTTCCTCTTCTTCCATGGCTGATGGTGTGAGATTTGGATCCTTCCTCTTCCCCATTGTCGATCGGTGCGACTCCGCCTCTTCCTCTTCCCCAAGCACAGCGACCTCCTCTTCCTCTTCTCCATTGATGGCTGCATGAGATCCGCTTCCTCTTCCCCTGGGACGGGGGATGCGAGATCCACCATGGCGTCGGAATTGCTCTTCCTCCCAATGCCGTAGTTGAGCTCTGTAACACCCTAGGTGTTAAGCATCTTGAAAGCATGAGCATTTGCATATCATGATCATCATTTCATGCATAAGCAAGTTGATAGTAGCATTTTACTTTGATTTGACTCCATTTCATGCTTGTTGGATCTAGCTACTATAGGATCTTTGCTATAATGATGTTTTGGACCTAGATTGTGCCTAGATATATTTTTGACATAATTTAGGACCATGTTTGAGCTTGTGTTTCAATTTAGAAATTTTTTATAAATTAGCCCTAGAGTGTCAAACCTCTTTTGACCCATTTTGAAACTCCTTTCAAAAGTGCATGATAGAGTGGTTTCTAGCAAAAAAGTTTCTATAGATGAAATGTAGTACTTTTATGTAGAGCAAATGATCTTTTATGAGTTTCTTGTGAAAAGGTTTGGAAATGATTCAAATAGTGCCCAACAGTTTGGGTCAAATTTGAGTTGAATTCAAACTCTGTTTTGACTAGTTTGATTTGACCTTGCTGTTTTTAATTTTTAGTTTCAAATCTAGGCCGAATTAGAAAAAGTTCATATTGAGTGTTTTGTAGCTTATGAAATTCTCTACAAAGTTGATGTTTTGACTTTTTCCAAATTCCACACGAATCTCGATGTACAGGCCAAAAACAGTTGCTTACTCAGAAAAACAGAGTTTGGGGGGATCGCCGCCGGGCCGGCCGCCCCACAGCGCCCGCGATGTAATGGCTCGGACACGCGTGTCCGCCGCCCACGCCGCTTAAAAACCGCGCCCCACACTCCGCCCAAACCCTAGCCTCACTCCATCGCCGCCGCCACCGCTTTCCTCGCCGGGAGGCCGCCGCCGCCGCCGATCCCGAAGCGCCGCCGCCAGTTCGCCATCACCACCGCACCAATCCACCTCAAAATGAATCCCTAGCGCCGCTATGAGCTGCTCTACCTAAAGCCGCCGCCAAATCGAGGTAAAACCCGAGGTTTCAACCCTAATCCGCAGCCCCGCCGCCACGCCGGCGAGGCCGCCATGGCCGCCGTTAGGGGCAAGCCGCCGTTCGAGCTCATGGATCGAGCTTAGGCCGCACTTTTCGTGTTTTAGGATCGCCTTAGAGGTGCTCGAGCTCTCGAGCCAGGTGGTTGAGTAGATCCAGCCCGCCGTTTCGCCGCGGGGACGCGCCGCCGACGCGAGCCGCCCGCAGCACCGCCGCCGTGGTTTGGTTTGTCGCCGCCGTTGCCCCGTTGAGCCCCAAACCTGCTTGCATGTCTTAGTTAGGTGTCCTAGAGTCGAAACGGCTGCTAGTTCGCCGCCTTTCCCCGAGAACGCCAGACGCCCGGCCATCGCCGCTTTCGCCGGTTTTAGGTCGAACCATGGGCACCTATGAGTCCATCTTGACGCCAGATTCAATGGTATAGCTGGTTGCGCCGATTTGGTCATCGTCGGCGAAGATCCGCCGCGACCGCCCGCCGCCGCGCGCTCCGCGTGGCCGCGTCCTTTTTCCTTTTTCTTTATTCTTTTCTCGTTTTTCCATTTGAATGAAATGCTTAGAAAATTCATAACTTGGTCATTTTGAGTCCTTTTTGAGTGAAACAAATTTTGCCATGCTTGTTAGAAGATAGGCTACAGTATAAAATTATGAAACCCTATTTTCTGAGAACTTTTATATAGAGTTTTATTTATGGCCATAAATGCATGGAAATTGAGGAAAATCATATCTTTTAATTGGTGCAAGATAAAAATATGCTTTATGTGCAAAACATGCTTGTTTTTGTGAGTAGAGTCCAGGAAAAATATCATGCATAGTCCGATCTGGTATTTAAATTAAAATGAACCACTAATCTTTTGCTAAAAGTTTGCGAAACAAAATCTTTTTAAGTGGTGTGAGTAAAAGGTTTACAAAATTTAGTAGTGCCTTGGTCATACCCTCTATGCCCAATTAAGGACGGTTAGGTGGCTTGGCTAACTGGGATTGGGTGGATGCATCATATTTTGTTGTTTGTGCTTGGTTGCCGTGGCGCCGGTACGGGCTACTCACTTGAGTGGTCATGAATGGATCGAAATACCTCTACGCCCCAGTAATGGTTGTTCAATGCCTCTACGCCTAAGGTAATGGTGTGAGCTGTGAGAGCATGATCGGATGAATGCCGGTCTAGGGGAAATAAAATGATTTTGAGAGCTCCGTGGTCGGGTAGTGCCCCCGTAGACTTGTGTATGGGTACACAGTGTGCCGGGTGTAAAATGTGATTTTTTCCGCATGGTATGCGATGCCGCCGTCGGGTGGACCCGACGGAAGGGTATATGCAATTTAAATTCTTGCATTGCATGAATATATTGTGGGCTGAAATGAATTGCGTGTACACTAACAAATAAGAATGCGTTAAATCGCCTAGAACCGCCTTATTTTCTTTTTGAGAGATCGTAGGATGCCACCATTATTACGAATAGAGAAATCTCTTTCCTATACCGTGAGATACGTAGGGAAACGCTCATGCATCATGTTTAAAATTTTACATCATAACATTCATGCATTTTCCATCTTTTCCCCTAATTAGTACTTGCCCTATTTGGTTAAAACTGACTATTGTTTCTCAATCTTACTCTATCTCCTAAATCTTGCTACAGATGGCCCATTACTGAGCCCTACTCACCCCGACGATCCGGGCGACACCAGCCTTTGCTGTGGGAGACGTTAGCGGGGCCGGGCTTGGGTACAGCCAGAGCCCATCTACGGATGGAGGCGCACCCATGGCGAGGAGAGGTGCCGTGGATTTCGCTTGAGGTGACAAAGCAGCAGCCGCAGCAGTGCTCCCGAGATGTACCGCCCGAGGAGAACGAGCAGCTTGGAGTTGCCGGGTATGGCAGCCATGAGGGCTATGTTTGCGGGTCGGCTGAATGGAGAACTTATGACGCCGCCGCAGATGTTACAAGCAGGGCCACACGTGCTAGAGAGGAGCTACGTGAGGTTCAAAGCTAGTATGAAGAGGATGCGAAGCGTATGAACTACCTCGACGAGCGTCTCCCCTCACTATTGGGGAGCGCAATGAGCGGTAGATGACTTCACCAATGCGCGCCGTCGCATCGAGAGCTTAGGGGTGATCACATCGAGGACTAGAGAGTGCAAAGAAAAGCCGCCAAATTGAGGAGGACCGGAGGGAGACCCCACTTCTCGCCAACTACGAGAGTAGATGACCGTGATGCCATGTTTAGATTCCAGCTAGATGCTAGCACGTAGACCTCGATCTAGTTGAGACACCCCTTGTAGCCGAGCGGTGTAGTGCCACTATTATCATGTAATTTCCTTTTATTCGTGAGACTATCAGCATGTAAGACTTGGATCCGTGATGTTTCGAGACCTCATTATATCGATCGAGACCTTAATTTAGTTCGTGCCCTATATTGTGAACGGTTTTATGGTAATTGCGACCCTTTATCAATTGCGAGATCACGCCGGTTGTGCAACATTTTGTTGCCATTGTTGCGAAATCTTGGTTCACATATTGCGTTGACATAACTGCGTTGTTGATGAAAGACCATATTGAGTTTATTGTTACCGTTATTGTGGATGAATTTATTCTCTCAATAAATTCCGCGTAACCCAAATTCAATATCTATGCTTTGGACAACATCATCTCGATGGTTATTGTTGATTCAAATGTGCACATGCCGCAAACTCGATCAGGTCTTTGGGGAGATCGACAAAGCCCACCTCCCCGTAACCCGAGTAGCTTCTATGGCCAGCTCTTGGGAGAGTTGCGTAACATCACACGCAACACCGAAAAGGGCAGGAGGAGGCCGAGGTGGTGCTGATAGGGATGGATTCCAGTCGTACAAGGACTTTAAGGCCACGGAACCACCAAAGTTCACTATGGCAAATGAACCCATGGAGGCTGAGGAATGGCTGGCCTCAGTGGAGGAGAAGTTTCGTTTGGTGAATCATGCCGAGACTCGGCGGCGAGTATGCAACCGCGACTTTATGGAAGGACCCGCAGGATATGGTGGAAGAATCACCGTGCTACTTTTCCTGCCAATGTTCCTATCACTTGGTACCAGTTTACAGCAGCTTTTCGTAATACCTACATACCTGCTAGTGCTTTGGCAAAGAAATTGGGAGAGTTCATTAGGCTCAATCAGGACAACAAGACCATGAATGAGTACCTACAGGCTTTTAATAGTTTGTCTAGGTATGCTCCCCGACATGGTTGATACTTTTGAGGCGAAGAAGTTGGCTAGCTTCAAGAGAGGGTTAAACCCGAAGATGCAGAAAACATGGGAAATTCCACAAGGGACACTTTTCGTGCCTTTGTGATTGATTGCATTCATCGGGGGAGAGTAATGCCTTGTATACCGTGATCCAAGGGCAAGAAGAGACCGTTTGAGGGAAACTCAGGACAGGACAGTGGTTCCTTTGGACGTCGTCAGAACTACCGCCCACCTGCCGCGCCTTCACGCTATGTCCCACCACAGAAGAAGAACCAAGCTGGGAATTACCGTTTCAGAAAGGTGGTGATGACCCCTGCACAGAAAGGGAAGCTAGTACAGGGAAATGTTCCACGTCCAGTGCCATTCAACCACAACAACTGCTTCAATTGTGGGAAGCCCCCATTTCTCCAGTCTTGTCCGCAGCCCAGAAGAACTACAAGCAACATGTGGGGCGGGCACACTTTTACCGGTGTTGAGGAGGTTCCCGAGGGAGAGACCGTGGACAAATGGTAATGCGTGTTTAGTTAACAATCGTAGTGCTGTTGTTTTGTTTGATTCTCGATCATCGTGATTCATTCATGAGTCAAGAGTTTGCACTAAGGAATAGTGAACAGATATCTCGATCTAGGGTTTGGTTATCGGATTAGTTCACGGGGTCGACCAATTGACTAGGCAAGAGGGTCAATGATGTGAGGATCATGATGGGAGAATTAGAAATAATAACTTCTTTGATAGTCTTACCCGGTTTGTGTTTGGATGTCATCCTTGGGATGAATTGGATGAAGAGTTGGGGAGCGATTATTGATACAGTGAATAGAGTAGTGCATTTGAAACACCCCCGGACTTAATCGAACACCGATTCGTTATCCAAAACCATTGACCTTAACCGTGTTTCAGCCGCTTTGCAAGTAACTGGTATCTCTGACATACCTGTAGTATGTGAGTTTCCGGATGTGTTCCCGGAAGACCTACCTGGATTGCCGCCAGATAGGGATGTTGAGTTTGCAATAGAGTTAATTCCTGGGACTGCCCCTATATCCAGAAGACCTTACCAAATGCCGCCCAACGAGTTAGCGGAACTGAAGGTACAATTGCAAGAGTTGCTTGAGAAAGGTTTCATTAGACCTAGTTCGTCACCTTGGGGATGTCCAGCCCTGTTTGTGAAAAAGAAAGATCAAACGCTGAGGATGTGTGTGGGCCACTCAATGCTTTAAATTGTCTCGAGCCAAAGTGTTCTCAAAGATAGACCTTCGATCTGGGTATCATCAAATTAAAATCAGACCCCAGGATATACCCAAGACCGCATTTTCTACGCGGTACGGTTTATACGAGTATCTCGTCATGTCCTTCGGCTTGACGAATGCTCCAGCGCATTTCATGTGTTTGATGAATTCGGTGTTTATGCCTGAACTTGACAAGTTCATGGTTGTATTCATCGATGACATCTTGGTATATTCTGAGAATGAAGAAGAACATGCTGAGCATTTGACGATAGTTTTGAAGAGACTCAGAGAGCATAAGTTGTATGCTAAATTCAGTAAGTGTGAGTTTTGGCTAAAGGAAGTGCATTTCCTAGGACATGTATTATCTGAGAACGGAATTTCAGTAGATCCTAGTAAGGTGCAAGAGGTGCTGGATTGGAAAGCGCCAGTTTCAGTTTCAGAGATCCGGAGTTTCCTAGGGTTAGCTGGATATTATCGTAGATTCATACCTGATTTCTCCAAAATAGCTAAACCTATGACCCGATTGCTACAGAAGGAAGAGAAATTTGTGTGGACACCGGAGTGCGAAGCAGCGTTTCGTACCTTGCGAACGTTGTTGACTACGGCTCCCGTGCTTGCACAACCTGACATTCAGAAACCCTTTGATGTATATTGTGACGCATGTGGTACAGATTGGGATGCGTATCATGCAGAGGGCGTAGTTATTGCGTATGCATCACGCCGCCTAAGGAAGCATGAGGTTAACTATCCAACCCATGACTTAGAACTTGCTGCCGTGGTACATGCATTGAAGATTTGGCGACATTACTTACTCGGTAATGTATGTCATGTCTATACTGACCACAAGAGTTTGGAGTATATTTTCACTCAAGAAGAATTGAATATGAGGCAGAGAAGGTGGTTAGAGCTGATAAAGGATTACAATATCGAGTTGCACTATCATCCGGCAAAGCCAATGTTGTCGCGGATGCCTTGAGCAGAAAATCGCATTGTTTGCCGGGACAAGTCGAATCTATGGAGGTTTTTCCTCCTATGCACCCAGCTATCCTATGCAACATTCAAGTACGTAACGAGCCGGAGAGCAGAATTGTTGAGGGCCGAAAAGTGGATAAAGGGATCACACATATCAAGAAGAAGTTAGAAAAAGAACCTAGTGACCATTTCCGAGTGGATGAGAGTGGAATTCTTTGGTATGATGATCGCCTTGTCATGCCAAAGGATCGAGAGTTGAGGGAACAGATTCTAGCGCAGGGCTCACTCATCCAAGGTAACAATTCACCCCCTTAGTAACAAGATGTATCGGGATTTGAGAACCAGATTTTGGTGGACAAAGATGAGAAAGGAGATTGCTGCACATGTAGCTCGATGTGACAATTGCTGCAGAGTTAAAGCTATTCATATGAAGACTCCGGGGGGTTGTTGCAACCATTGCCAATTCCCGATTGGAAATGGGATGAGATTACGATGGGATTTAATTGTTGGTTTGCCGCAAACCCGTAAGGGATTTGATTCCATTTGGGTAATTGTGGATCGCTTAACCAAAGTGGCTCATTTCATTCCTATCAATATCCATTACGAACCCCACCAATATGCGTTTGTACATTTCGCATGTGCTTCGCTTTGCATGGAGTACCTAAATCGATAGTGTCGGATCGTGGATCCACTTGGACCAATCGATTTTTGCAGAGCCTACAGAAGCCTTAGGAACCAAATTACTTAGAGTTCCGCTTTATCACCCACAAACCACAGCCAAACAGAACGAGTAAAACCAAATACTAGAAGATATGTTGAGGGCGTGTGTGTTGTCGCCAAAAGGTTCATGGGACAAATGGTTGCCATATGCAGAATTCTCGCACAATAATAGTTATCAAGCCAGTATTCGGATGGCACCTTTTGAAGCATTGTATGGGAGGAAATGTAGAACACCTCTGAATTGGATAGAGACAGGAGAGTGTTGGCGTTTGTTAACGCAAACATAGGTATAACCGCAAGCGCACGGATACCGTTGTAGCTTTCACCCAAGAGTATTCCTAGGTATCGTATTTATCCTCAGGGAAGCAATGATTAAAGAAGTTGATAGCTAACAATCATGTACCTGTTAACTAGTAAACCGACTAAACTAAAGTGGGTGTAAAGGATAGGATAGGAGTTTGATAAATGACACACACAGGAGAACATAATAAAAGATAGCAGAGTAGACAAGCTAAGCCGAGGACAACGGAGAGTTCAAGACTCCTATTTACTTCTCCATTACTATGGTTCTTTTCTAGAGCAAACCAAAGGGATTAACTAAGCGTAGGGTTAAGCATAATAATCATACCAAGGCACTTCGGAGCAACGACCCTTCCGATTCTCGAAAAGACTGGGAAAGGGGTAATCGGGGAAGCCGCGAAAAGCTCTACGAAAACACCAACCTAGCACATGGTGGAATACAAAGGCCTAGTCGGAGCCGCCACCTCACCTCGGCTACCACAACTATCCGTAAGATTGGGCGCAATCTCAGGTAACCTCTAGCCTAGACACCACGTCTATGCTAGCGATTACGAAACTAGTCTCACGTGAAAACTAGAACCTTCGGTAGAATGGAGATCCCATGCCAAGGTATAACTATTACACTTAACCATACTCTAATTAATCACTAAGGTAAACTTAGATAACCATAAATAATAATTAAGTAATAAGAGAAGATAAATATATTGAAAGGTGCAAGAGTCTTACAAAAGAGCGATACAAGATTATACCGATCCTCCGAGAACTCCTCCTAACTTGATCATCTCTCCCTAACTCCCAACTAGGCTAGTACTACAATACTACATCTTGAAGGTATGGTGGTGTTGCTCCTTGGTGGTGTGTGTTGAGGTGAGAGCACTCCCCATCTATTTATATATAACATGGTCGGTTTCGATGCGGGTAAAATAAGGAAGCACCTAGCAATACCGCTTATGCATGGCGGCATGCAACCGCCTCGTGCAAGGTCGGCTCGAGAGACGGCACCGTGGTCCGGCCGGACCCACTTCCAGTCCGGCCGGACCGGGAGTGGCCCGCCTCGCGACCGCCTTTTTGCCTGCGGGCTTCCGGGCGGCCTCGATCCGTAGTTTAGGGGTGCTTCGGTCCATCTTGTTCCGTGCTTGGCCCTCTTGTATTGCACTTGTTTGATAAACGTGTTTTCCAAAGTGCGCTTCCTATGAAGTTTGGCACGTTCTCACTTGATTCCATGTATTTGTCCCCATTTTGATCAGCGCGACGAGACCTTCGCAATGGTGTACTCTGTTTTGTCATTGGAGATACTTTCTTTTGATGATAAATTGAGAAATCCTGCAAAATAGCTGGAGACACCAAAACTCGTGGAACTCGTCATGTAAATAATACTTTGCTATGATTTAACATGGAATGTTTGACGTTTTAGTGTACTTTGGCGGTCAAAATATATGCAGTAACGACCGTCAACACGACCCTACTACGGCATTGACTTGATAGATGAGGCCGAGCGCAAAAGTGAGAGTGATAAAGCAACATATGAAAAGCCGCCCAAGATCGCCAGAAAAAGTTATGCCGATAAGCGTAGGGAGACCTATTAAGTTCCATGTTGGTGACTTTGTTTATCCGAAAGTGTCACCAATGAAACGAGTACAACGTTTTGGAGTAAAAAGAAAGTTAGCGCCTAGGTTCATAGGCCCTTACAAAATTATTGCCACTAAGGGAGAGGTAGCGTATCGATTTGCAGTTACCACAGGAAATGGGAAGAATTTTTGATGTCTTTCACGTGTCACAACCGAAGAAATGTTTGCGAGTTCCGCAGGAACGAATGTCGGTTCGAATGTTGAGATAAATCAAGATCTAACTTATTATGAGGAACCAGCGAGAGTGCTAGACACTAAAGAAAGAGCCACCAGGGGCAAGGTAGTGAAGCAATACAAGATCCTTTGGGGAAATCATGGAGAGAATGATGCAACATGGGAGACTGATGAATACCTCCTGAGGAACTATCCACAGTTTTATCACAAATGGTTAGTTTCGCCGAATCTCGGGACGAGATTCTTTTTAGGGGGAAAGATTTGTAACACCCTAGGTGTTAAGCATCTTGAAAGCATGAGCATTTGCATATCATGATCATCATTTCATGCATAAGCAAGTTGATACTAGCATTTACTTTGATTTGACTCCATTTCATGCTTGTTGGATCTAGCTACTATAGGATCTTTGCTATAATGATGTTTTGGACCTAGATTGTGCCTAGATATATTTTTGACATAATTTAGGACCATGTTTGAGCTTGTGTTTCAATTTAGAAAATTTTTATAAATTAGCCCTAGAGTGTCAAACCTCTTTTGACCCATTTTGAAACTCCTTTCAAAAAGTGCATGATAGAGTGGTTTCTAGCAAAAAGTTTCTATAGATGAAATGTAGTACTTTTTTATGTAGAGCAAATGATCTTTTATGAGTTTCTTGTGAAAAGGTTTGGAAATGATTCAAATAGTGCCCAACAGTTTGGGTCAAATTTGAGTTGAATTCAAACTCTGTTTTGACTAGTTTGATTTGACCTTGCTGTTTTTAATTTTTAGTTTCAAATCTAGGCCGAATTAGAAAAAGTTCATATTGAGTGTTTTGTAGCCTATGAAATTCTCTACAAAGTTGATGTTTTGACTTTTTCCAAATTCCACACGAATCTCGATGTACAGGCCAAAAACTGTCGCTGACTCAGAAAAACAGAGTAGGGGGACCTATCGGCCGGCCGTCGGCCGACAGCCGCCGGCGCGACGTGGCCACCAGCGCGCGCCGCCGATGTATGCGGCTTCGGACACGCGCGTCCGCTCACCCATGTGCCTTAAAAACCGCGCCCCACACTCTGCCCAAACCCTAGCCTCACTCCACCGCCGCCACCCGCTTTCCTCGCCAGAGCGCCGCCGCTGCCGTCGTCGTCGTCGATCCCGAGCGCCCGCCGCCCATGCGTTCTTCCATCACCACCGCACCAATCCACCTCAAAACAAATCCCTAGCGCCGCTATGAGCTGCTCTACCTAAAGCTGTCGCCAAATCGAGGTAAAACCCGAGGTTTTCGAACCCTAATCCGCTAGCCGCCGCCGCCGGCGTGGCCGCCATGGCGCCCGCTCGAGCTCATGGATCGAGCTTAGGCCGCGCTTTTTGTGTTTTAGGATCGCCTAGAGGTGCTCGAGCTCGAGCTAGGTGGTTGAGTAGATCCGCCGCCGTTCGCCGGGACGCCCCGCCGCCGACGAGCCGCCCGCCTCGCACCACCGCCGCCGTGTTTGGTTTGTCGTCGTCGTTGTTCGCTGAGCCCCAAACCTGCTTGCATGTCTTAGTTAGGTGTCCTAGAGTCGAACGGCCGCTGGTTCGCCGTCTTTCACCGGAGAACGGCCGGTCCGCCGCCACCCCGCCGCTGAGCCGCCGCACGCCGTCATCGCTGCTTTCGCCGGTTTTAGGTCGAACCATTGGCACCTATGAGTCCGCCTTGACGCCGTGATTCGAATGGTATAGCCGGTTTGCGCGATTTGGTCATCGCCGGCGGCGATCCGCCCGCCGCGCCCGCCGCCAAGGCCGCTTCAGTGTCGCTGACACGCGGCCCCCGCGTCCTTTTCCTTTTTTTTTTATTCTTTTCTCGCTTTTCCGCATTTGAATGAAATGCTTAGAAAATTCATAACTTGGTCATTTTGAGTCCTTTTTGAGTGAAACAAATTTTGCCATGCTTGTTAGAAGATAGGCTACAGTATAAAATTATGAAACCCTATTTTCTGAGAACTTTTATATAGAGTTTTATTTATGGCCATAAATGCATGGAAATTGAGGAAAATCATATCTTTTAATTGGTGCAAGATAAAAATATGCTTTCTGTGCAAAAACATGCTTGTTTTTGTGAGTAGAGTCCAGGAAAAAATATCATGCATAGTATGTTCTGTAGAAGAAATGTGATTTTCTATTTATGTGCTATTTGCCATGTGATTTTTAGAAATTCATAGAAAAATAAATATTAGGGTTTTGGATGTGAAACTTGGTGTGTTTGTATTTGATGGGTTTTAGAAGTTATTCATACTCAGAAATCTGTTGTCCGACACTTTTCATAGTACAAAGTATTTTCATGCATAGGTTTGGTTTCAACTTGTTATTTTTGTGTAGGACTGTATGAGCATGATCTTGCTATGAAATTTTTATGGTAGCTGTTACATGTCAGTAAGATGCTCTGGTAATTTTTGTAGAATTTTCTGAAGAGGTTATGCATTTATCATAATTGTGGTGCATGGAAAATAGGCTAGAAATACATGTTTATATGAAGATGGTGTGTATTAGTATTTTTATTGTGTGTTCCTAACATGAATAGGATCTGTTAGTAAGCTTGGTTTGTTAGCCTATGTCACACCCCAAATTTTTCGATTTGGATTGTGAATAGGAAACACTAAATTCATTTTTGAGCTTTCCGTTTTATCTTTCATTATAAGTTTCTTGAAACCCTTAGACTCAACTTCAAATCACTTTTCTATGATCGAGTAACATCAATCCGTCACTCAAACCTTTTCATGAATTTTTTTGGCTTTTCTCGAGCTATTTCTCGCTTTCCCCGTAAGCCTTTTCTTTTTCTAGATCATCTCAAATATCTTTTCATGAGCTCCAAATACTTTATTTGGCTTCATCATGATTCAAAGTGTCTGTGTGAATTTTCCCTAAGTTTCGAGCCATTAGGTATCTTTCAGGGGGTTAAATATTAATTATAGACTTTTCTAGAATTATCTTAATCCTGAAATTACTTAATTCCGAGAATAATAATAAAAAATCTAATCCTATTCTAATTCCACTCAAAGCCTACCTTTATATTGTCTTCTGGAATCAATTGTTTGGTTTCCGAACTTAACTCTCTCATTGTTTCCCAAGATCTCTCTTTTGCTCTAAATAAATATAATATTTGAGCTATTTTGCTTTGACGTGATGATCCAAAACAGCAAGCCATCGGACCAGGATCGGCAGCTTCGAGTCGTACTCGATCCTGACTTTGCCGCACGCTGCCGAAGCATCCTATAAGACCTGGCCCTGACGTCACCTTTGTTTCGCATCTACCGTGACCCTTCCTAACCCTAGCCGCCGCCGATGCCGCTAGCCCCACCTCAAGCGCTCATTCGATCTCGCCGGGCGCGATCCGGCCATCTGCCAAAGCCTTCGTGGCCAGGTGCCGCGTCTTCGTGGTTCGGAGCTAGTTGCCGGGAAGCTCTCCGAAGCACCTGTTCGTCCGTTCCGTCGATCCGCCTGCCGCCGCGGAGGTCGCAGTCTCCCTTGCCGTGCCGCCGTCTCAACCTGCTACCGGTACTATGTGGAGGTTAGGAAGCTTCTGATGCATTCATCTCTTTCTTTTGCTCTCCGTTATTCAATAGCTATTGCCGAACGACTGTGGGTCGTCACTGTCCGCCATCCACGCCCTAGCTCCTTGCCATCTCGCATCTCTTGATCTCTCTCTGTTGCTCATACAACTTTGCCATGGATCACAGGAAGAAGTCATCTGCCTCTTCAGGCCACACACTGCAGCCGAGCCATCCGCTGTCCTCAAGTTGCTCCCGACATGCAATCTTGCCCTAGGTAAGGTTCCCTTCTGTCCAGCTTTCATTTGGTACCGCTGTGTTGATCAGCTGTAGTCTACTTACGATTGCCGGCGAGCTCTCGCTGTCATCCATGGAGGATCGCCGCGCAGACCTTGGTCGTTGTTGCCAGCTGCACGATGCCCTGCATCCTGCTTCCTGGCACACACACGCATGTCACCGTGAGACCAGAAGAGCAAGTAGAGCCGCCCAGCTGTGCGTGCAATTGCACCCTTGCTAGCTTGATGACATGTTTGCTGGCATCACAATGACATCCATTTGTTTTCTTGCCGTTTTCCTTCACAAAAGTAAATCATGAAATACAATAGAAATACATATATACACCAACAGCCATCTTGAGCAGTCCGTGCCTTCCGGCTTTGCTTGTTAGCTTGATGACGCTAGCATGAAGTCACATACATGTATGGCCGTTTTGTTTAGAAAAAAACAATTCCACAAATACCACATAGAAATACACCACCTATAAACATGCTACTCACGTCATGCACATGCAAAGTTTCTCTCCAGCAATCTATTAAAAGTTTCTAGCTCCAATCCACACTTGACGAGTTCCAAAGGCTTTTGAATGTCCATATATATCTTTCAGCTATATCTTTGTTTAGTCAACCTTATGCTCACGTTTGTAGCTAGGCTGACACGATATTAGTGTAGCGATGCGTAGACCGGCTTTATAAATGTTTCAACTTGTTTTCTCTATTGGTGTAGTGTTTTAATTTAGCTCTATTGTTTGCTTCGTGTATAATTGTCGGATGCTTGCGTGGTGCTTGCTTGCCGAGTAGAGCGAAACTACCGCTATGCAGTGTTGAAGATCGGAAGATGATGACCGAAGCAACATATGAGAAAGTTGGAGCAATTATAAAAAGGCAAGTTTAGTTTTGGGATATGCTAGCTTTAAACCATGATCTTATAACTTGCTTAATGTTTATGCACTAAACTTTAAATGTGAATTGTTTGGCAACATGGGGATTTGTCTCAGACAGATCCGGGTATTACAAAGACAGCTATGGGGGTTATATGGCTCGACATTAGTTCCCTAGAGATCATTTTTCTAGCAACTTGGAGGAATTGCCGAATTGATATAGTATGCCCCTATCCCGTTAATATGTGAGTATAGGCTGAGAGTTATGTGCCACATAGGAAGGGGTGGGTCCTATGTCTCGATGACTTAGCTGCCCCAACTTGTTAGATCTAACCTTTGGGGGCTTCTTAGTGGTTCTTGATGCCCGGGTTTGATCCGCCCTTGCATTTGGGAATCGCGACTCATAGTGAAAGTGTACACCTCTCTTGAGTTTGAGAAACTCGGTATACTAGCCTTGCCCAAGGTCACGGGCGGCCCTGGAACCTTTTACATTAAGGATAATGACTTGTGTTCGTTAAATTGTTCATGGTTTATCGTTTTATGCTATTCATTATTTATGTTATAATGATCATGGGTTTAGGGTAATATATTGCCTTGCTATTCTTGCGGAGTTCGACATGGACTCACTCTTGCTATTCCCCACACCACGGGAGAAGTTTAGGCTTGTGATCAACCAAATCGGTCGGTCCCTCGTGGAGTCTACCCGTAAGATCGAAGTGTTTTCCGCGCTACGCTAGCTGAGGTTATATTGTTTTATATTGTGTATGTTATGTGTTTAAGCATTGTGAATTGATACTATCCTTTATTTGTAGCTATATGTGAGATTTGACTTCGGGGCTCACATATGGTGTATACTTGGTTTTGTCCTTAAAACCGGGTGTTACAAGTGGTATCATTTCGGTCTTGTCGTAGGGACGCAAGCCTATTTAGAATGGTCGCTTCCTAAAGCTTATTTTGCTTTAAAACTATGTTCTATATCCTTGTACCTTGAATTTGACTTTTTGTCACTCCTTGTCTACTTGTCTCCTCCTTGAATAGCTTCCTTTGAGCTATTACATTTCTTATCTCCTTGGACTTTTGACTTTGTTGTTTTACTTAAAAGAAAATGTTTTAGTCCTACCATGCTCAAAATCTCGATGGCCTTCATCATCTATAATCCACACTTTAGGATGTCTGCCATTGCTACGAGAAGCACGAGTAGTGTCGATGTTGTGATGGATGATTGACATGTTTGTTGTATTGCTTGTGTGTTATCCCCTGTTCTTGTGTTCCATAGGAGGAGTAGAAGGTTGTCTTGAGGATTAGCTCAATCTTTGTTAAGTGGGGTAGCGTTCGCTACCATCATCAACCTCAAGAATCTCAAGTTTAATGATCTAATGAAATTAAGATCGATCTCTATATCTTTCTTGTGACCTATCCTTACCTCCCTTGTCAATCTCTAAAATCTCAAGTTTGAAGACCTCAAGGACTACAAATCGATCTCTATCTTTCCCCGCGACCAACCATTATCTTTCTTGCCATCCTGTACTCTTCCATCTCATAGACAAGGAATCAACTAAGCACGGAGGCTTAAAACAATCAATTTTCTTTCTCCTTATCAATCATGATAATTCATAATTCCTTCACGCCATATATCACAAATAATGAAACAAAGAAGGCTGACCACTTTTATAACTATCCTTGTCTTCATATCACTCTTTGCTAATATTTTGCTCCTTGACCATACAACCTGATAATGTGAATATCCAATGATCAACATTTATCTTTTCAACCTGCATCAATCATTGATCTTCTCATCTTCCCTAGTCATCGAGATCGAAATAATCTTAACGACGGATCTTTTGTCATCATTGGTTATCCTCGAATCATATCTTATATATTACCAACCTCGAATCACGGAAGCATGAAGACATGAAGATAGGATTTATCTTTCTCTCTAGTCTCTCTCGAATCTCGGGGCGAGATTCCTGTTAAGGGGGTAGAATTGTCACACCCCAAATTTTTCGATTTGGATTGTGAATAGGAAACACTAAATTCATTTTTGAGCTTTCCGTTTTATCTTTCATTATAAGTTTCTTGAAACCCTTAGACTCAACTTCAAATCACTTTTCTATGATCGAGTAACATCAATCCGTCACTCAAACCTTTTCATGAATTTTTTTTTTGGCTTTTCTCGGAGCTATTTCTCGCTTTCTGTAAGCCTTTTCTTTTCTAGATCATCTCAAATATCTTTTCATGAGCTCCAAATACTTTATTTGGCTTCATCATGATTCAAAGTGTCTGTGTGAATTTTCCCTAAGTTTCGAGCCATTAGGTATCTTTCAGGGTTTAAATATTAATTATAGACTTTTCTAGAATTATCTTAATCCTGAAATTACTTAATTCCGAGAATAATAATAAAATCTAATCCTATTCTAATTCCACTCAAAGCCTACCTTTTATATTGTCTTCTGGAATCAATTGTTTGGTTTCCGAACTTAACTCTCTCATTGTTTCCCAAGATCTCTCTTTTGCTCTAAATAAATATAATATTTGAGCTATTTTGCTTTGACGTGATGATCCAAAACAGCAAGCCATCGGACCAGGATCGGCAGCTTCGAGTCGTACTCGATCCTGACTTTGCCGCACGCTGCCGAAGCATCCTATAAGACCTGGCCCTGACGTCACCTTTGTTTCGCATCTACCGTGACCCTTCCTAACCCTAGCCGCCGCCGATGCCGCTAGCCCCCACCTCAAGCGCTCATTCGGATCTCGCCGGGCGCGATCCGGCCATCTGCCAAAGCCGTCGTGGCCAGGTGCCGCGTCTTCGTGGTTCGGAGCTAGTTGCCGGGAAGCTCTCCGAAGCACCTGTTCGTCCGTTCCGTCGATCCGCCTGCCGCCGCGGAGGTCGCAGTCTCCTTGCCGTGCCGCCGTCTCAACCTGCTACCGGTACTATGTGGAGGTTAGGAAGCTTCTGATGCATTCATCTCTTTCTTTTGCTCTCCGTTATTCAATAGCTATTGCCGAACGACTGTGGGTCGTCACTGTCCGCCATCCACGCCCTAGCTCCTTGCCATCTCGCATCTCTTGATCTCTCTCTGTTGCTCATACAACTTTGCCATGGATCACAGGAAGAAGTCATCTGCCTCTTCAGGCCACACACTGCAGCCGAGCCATCCGCTGTCCTCAAGTTGCTCCCGACATGCAATCTTGCCCTAGGTAAGGTTCCCTTCTGTCCAGCTTTCATTTGGTACCGCTGTGTTGATCAGCTGTAGTCTACTTACGATTGCCGGCGAGCTCTCGCTGTCATCCATGGAGGATCGCCGCGCAGACCTTGGTCGTTGTTGCCAGCTGCACGATGCCCCTGCATCCTGCTTCCTGGCACACACACGCATGTCACCGTGAGACCAGAAGAGCAAGTAGAGCCGCCCAGCTGTGCGTGCAATTGCACCCTTGCTAGCTTGATGACATGTTTGCTGGCATCACAATGACATCCATTTGTTTTCTTGCCGTTTTCCTTCACAAAAGTAAATCATGAAATACAATAGAAATACATATATACACCAACAGCCATCTTGAGCAGTCCGTGCCTTCCGGCTTTGCTTGTTAGCTTGATGACGCTAGCATGAAGTCACATACATGTATGGCCGTTTTTGTTTAGAAAAACAATTCCACAAATACCACATAGAAATACACCACCTATAAACATGCTACTCACGTCATGCACATGCAAAGTTTCTCTCCAGCAATCTATTAAAGTTTCTAGCTCCAATCCACACTTGACGAGTTCCAAAGGCTTTGAATGTCCATATATATCTTTCAGCTATATCTTTGTTTAGTCAACCTTATGCTCACGTTTGTAGCTAGGCTGACACGATATTAGTGTAGCGATGCGTAGACCGGCTTTATAAATGTTTCAACTTGTTTTCTCTATTGGTGTAGTGTTTTAATTTAGCTCTATTGTTTGCTTCGTGTATAATTGTCGGATGCTTGCGTGGTGCTTGCTTCGAGTAGAGCGAGGACCGCTTGCGAGTGTTGAAGATCGGAAGATGATGACCGGAAGCAACATATGAGAAAGTTGGAGCAATTATAAAAGGCAAGTTTAGTTTTGGGATATGCTAGCTTTAAACCATGATCTTATAACTTGCTTAATGTTTATGCACTAAACTTTAAATGTGAATTGTTTGGCAACATGGGGATTTGTCTGTAGACAGATCCGGTATTACTGATACAGCTATGGGGGTTATATGGCTCGACATTAGTTCCCTAGAGATCATTTTTCTAGCAACTTGGAGGAATTGCCGAATTGGATATAGTATGCCCCCTATCCCGTTAATATGTGAGTATAGGCTGAGAGTTATGTGCCACATAGGAAGGGTGGGTCCTATGTCTGATGACTTAGCTGCCCCAACTTGTTAGACGAACCTTTGGGGGGCTTCTTAGTGGTTCTTGATGCCTGGGTTTGATCCGCCCTTGCATTTGGGAATCGCGACTCATAGTGAAAGTGTACACCTCTCGCTTGCGAGTTTGAGAAACTGGTATACTAGCCTTGCCCAAGGTCACGCGCGGCCCCGAACCTTTACATTAAGGATAATGACTTGTGTTCGTTAAATTGTTCATGGTTTATCGTTTTATGCTATTCATTATTTATGTTATAATGATCATGGGTTTAGGGTAATATATTGCCTTGCTATTCTTGCGGAGTTCGACATGGACTCACTCTTGCTATTCCCCACACCACAGGAGAAGTTTAGGCTTGTGATCAACCAGTCAGTCGGTCCCTGTGGAGTCTACCCAGAAGATCGAAGTGTTTTCCGCGTTCTGCTAGCTGAGGTTATATTGTTTTATATTGTGTATGTTATGTGTTTAAGCATTGTGAATTGATACTATCCTTTATTTGTAGCTATATGTGAGATTTGACTTCCAGGGCTCACATATGGTGTATACTTGGTTTTGTCCTTAAAACCGGTGTTACAACCTAGCTGTTTTGACATTTTCTTGTTCCTAGCATTTATTTAATTATAAGTGTGCATGTGTAGTGATTGCTAGAGCATGTCATTTTATGTGCTTTAAATTATCTTTTGGCTTCTCCAGTAGATTTATTTGGTAGATAATTACTTGGTTTACCTGCTGGTCAAGTTTGATAAGGGTTGCATGAGTAGTTTACAAGTTATGGAGGTTGTAAGTTAGGTTTGAGTTTGAAACAGGGCCTCTGTTTTCCTTAATTTCGAGGCTGTTAAGTTTAGATTCAGTTCTGGGTGATGTGGAATGTTTTGTAGGAAATTTTGTTAGCTTTCCATAGAGTCCTAGTTCACTGAATTTGGAGTTGTAGAACTCCCTGTGTGACTATTTTAGTGACAGCATGTCGAGCTGTCATTTTCTGTTGATTAGTAAGTAAGGGTGTTTGATTGGTGTAGGTTATTAGGGTTTCTTGTGTAGAATTACTGGTGTTTCTACGTATGTAAGAGATATGCACTTACTAATAGCTTGCATCATGAAGCATCCATTCATTATACACATATTACTTTATGTTAGATGATATTCATATAATTGTAATTATTTTTTTTTCTCCATCGTATGCATCATCTCGTGATCGGGGAAGTGTTGGAGGAGCTGATCGAGGAGCCGGGGAGCTGTTCCATCCGGGAGTGCAGTCCGGAGGAGTCACCGAAGGAGAAGGGCCGACGACGAGCCGACCGAAAGTGTCCGGAGCACGTTCCCACGACGTTCTGCGAGGCAAGCCCCGAGCATTCTGCCCTTTCCTAAATTCTTCCAATTAAGTTGACTTGAGTCTTCTATATGTTTCCTGCATTAAGTTTAGGGAAATGGTTGAAACCGTTGATGCATTATGATCCTTGTTGAAAGTTTCCCTATCCTATATAGAGGTCTAGGTTAATGCTCGCATCATGGTTGCGAAAGAGACGGTGATTCCGGTCACTTAAGGAAATGTTGTGAACAATCACATGGGTGATTGTCAAGTTGCCGTTGAGAAACCGCTTAAGTAAAACATGCTAGATTGGATGGAACTTGTGATCTTTCCATCGATCAATTAAGGACTCATACTTTGTCGGGCTGTGGTCGGAAGTTGAAAGTACCGTCCATATAGTAGGCTCCGCTGGGTCGGAGCCACGGCTCGTGAGAATGTTAGGGGCGGCTTTGCTCGCTTTATCGCTCCTCCTTTGGTGATGGTAGATGGGGATTTAATTGGGCACAAGAAGATGCGCACGCAGGCGTCGTCCTCGTTGTTTCGCCACTTAGTGGCCCGAGAAGGAGGGGGTAGCCGGCAAGACCGAGACTTTTACGCCCGTAACGCCTTGGGAGTGATCGGGTCTGCCGTTGCAAAGTAGACCTGGTTTATGGCGGGGGTATTCGCCACCTGGTTTGCAATCGATTCGAATCGCCATCTCTCCCGGATAGTGAGAACCCGGGATGCTTCCACGGCAATGTAGTCTAATTACCACAATATATGTTATTATCATGTTGCAGCTGATATAATTCTGATCAAGTTACTTATGCTGTTATTTATTCTACTGAGCAATGATTAATCTTGACTATACAGGATCTATGGTTATGTAATTAATTAAGTAACCTTTTAACTTGGAAAAATACAAGTAGTATGAGTAGGCTTACTAAACAACTTTAATTGCGAAAATTATGTGAGTCGCCCAAACCCCCGATAAAGCCTAGCATGATCCTTGGAGTCTTTTATTTTATTTTGGACGGGTAAGTCTAGCTCGAGTATTTTGTACTTTCGGGGTTTTATTCCCGTTGTTGCGTATGAGCATGTGTACCATGGTTGTTGATGAAGAGTAAGGCCAGGGGCAAGGCAATTCTATATCTCTCGTCTCATGCTTTGCTACAGGGATGACTACCTACCGCACTATCTTATATTTGTTTTCGCTAAAAAGACTATTTGGTTTTCGAAACTACTGCTTCGCATTTTGAACCTGAGTTTGTAATAAATTATACTTCGCGACTCGATGTTTAATATATCGAATTTGGTTTGAAATACCTGCGGATTTTACTACCGAGCTCAACGATCCTGTTGTGTTGTTGATGAGTTTGAAATCACTCTGAGATTTCGGAATACCGGGTTTATATGGACTCAAGTGTAGATCAGCGATTGCTTCGGTGATTGCGAATTATACTTGATTTCTTATAAATTGGTCGGCTCTGTCACAATTGAGCTACTAATTGCTAGGATTCCAAAAACCAATTCAATGGTATTCGAATTGTGGCCATTTCAATACCATGGTTGCATTGGTATTGAACTCAATTCAATTCCGGTCTCCCAATATCTACATCCAAATAGAGCCTTACACTTTGTTAGTTACTTTTCCTCCGTTCCAAATTGTAGTTCACTTTGGCTTTTATAGATACACTGATTTTGCAATGCACCTAGTTATACACTATGTCTAGATACATAGTAAAACAAATGGATCTAGAAAAGCTAAAGTGAACTATAATTTGGAACGGAGGAAGTATATAAGACCGTCCGCAACGTGAGAGTGAATTAAGCTTAAAAAAGACAGATCACACAGGAGGTTTCTAAATTGTTCGGAGTTCTCAAATAGATCCCGGTACTTAGTAATCCCGGCATATAATGGTATAAAGTATCTATTTTAGTACATGGCCGATCCAGGCAACTCCTTTCAACACGCGCGGGCTTGGAAGCCAAAGGTCATCTTGTGCAGATCATAGACAACCCTGAAAGATCTCAGGGCTTTGTTCCCAAGAATCTGAACATCCGGCACGCCAGCAGCGTCATTCGACTGGAACGCCAAGCATATGCGATCAGATGACTGCTGATGGAACACATTCTCCGGCGGCAGTTCCAGCGTAGCCCTTAGGAACTGCATCTCCACCGTCGGCAAGCTCCTCCAGTTCACCGGCTCGCCGCCGGCGGGCCTGAAGCAGACCTTCCGACCGTACTCACCGTAATACGCCTTATCTTGCATTGCCGACGCTATCGCCTCTGCAAGAGCATAAAAAACTGGAGGCGAAATGAAGGTGTCATCGGTCCCAGAGTCGACCACCAGGATCTGGCGCCTGTCGACGGCGTCGACCTCCAGAGGCTTCCCGTCGACGGCCATGCCCAGCAGCAGAACCGAGTAGACGTGCTGCCTACGCCCGTATCCCCTGATCAGTGTCGTGACGAGCTCGAGCTTCTGCGGGTACGGCCCGACGATGAGAAACCCTCGGCTCGGTGGTCGCCGGGAAAGCAGTAGGCGAAGGCGTTGTAGGTCGTCAGCCGGACCATCTGGTTGAAGAAAGAGTAGCGCTTGTTGCCGAGGCCGATGACGCCCGCCTCGAGGCCGTAGAACATGTCGTCCTCGCTGCACCCGAAGACGAAGTCCTCGACGATGGTGTAGTTGTTGCCGCCCAGGGCGAGCCTGTCCCTCCCGAGCTCGCCCACCGAGTACTGCGACCCGTAGCGCAGGCCGTAGAGGCAGGTGTCCGTCCCGTCGACGCAGCCGTAGGGGACGCCGTTGTCGGCCTGCACGTCGAGGCAGTCCTCGTCGGAGCAGCCGACGTGACGGTACGTGGCGGAGCGGTGAGGGTCCAGCTTGGGGCCAGCTTCGGCCGCCTGCTCGTGGTCGTGGCACTGTATCTGACACATGTTGCAGTTGACCCAGGAGAGGGTGGAGCCGGTGTCGATGGCGACGAGGTTGAAGACGGCAGGAGTGCCCAGGCTGATGGCCATGAAGTACTTGCCTTGATGGATCTCGTCGTTCCCAATCACGGTGCCTGGGTCTGATACGCTTGCTGCGTGGATCATCGATGAGTCTTCGTCGTCTACACACGGGTGCTTCCTGTGGAACACAGGGAAGTGGAAGGCGCCATCTTTCCTCTGCCGTGGCTCTGGGCGTAAGATCAAAAGTTCAAAACATGAAGAAAATAGATGTGTTATTCTATTTGCAAATGTAATCTATATATCCACGGACAGTAATGAAGACAAGAGTTTGCAAAAATGAAAAATAAATGAAAATAAAACAGAAACATGAAGTTGAGAAGTTATTTGTAGGTAATGATACTAGTAAAACATACTAAGGATCATGAAGACAAGGTACGTTGGCATAATATTCTAGCTAGCTAGTGCATGCAGATGAATGAAGAAAGATTACCGTAGGTCGCTGGAGAGCATGCTCCAGCTGAAATGCAGTTGCACGGTCCGACCATATAGCTTAGAGCAAGCAACACCATAACGACAAGCAGCGGTATAAATTCCATTTTGGAAAATTCAGTAGTATTTTTGCTTGTAAGTTGTTTGTGTGCTGTGTGCACGGCAGGCTGCAGATGTTTGGGTTTCAAGAAGCTACACTCTACTCTGCCCTTCGATTAAAAAGGGCAATGAACTGCAATTTAATTTCGACAATATATGCTCGCACTTTCATGCGAAACGGTGTCACCACCTAACCTAGCTTTATTGTTACTCACAGCATCGTCATGCATTTGTGTAGGGACTGACGATTTTATTGCCGGCTTTCCTATTATAAGCCTGAAGCTCCTCAACTTTTAAAACCATCTGTTTTTACACGTTGGGTTGTATGTACTGTCCGACGTGGCATTACATTAACCATCCTTGGTGACACGCTGCGTCAGCCATGAGGAAGTATGTTAGGTTCGACGGCGGCGCGGGTAGGTAGACGGGTCGCTTGGTGGCGAACCGATGGCAAGGGGAAAACTCGGCGGCGCGCCGGGAAGGCGACGACGCTATCTACTTCTCTATTACAAGTAAAGTAAGGTAAAGAATACAAGTATGTTTTGACTTGAGCTCTCATCTATCTCTCCCTGGCTATCTATACTTAGCCACTATTGGGCTCCTTCTCACCACTCGACTCGGCTCTCTCCAGATTACAATCAATAGAAGCCCATTGAGGCCCAGAGACCCTTGTGCTCTTGACCCGGACTCGGCGAGGCCGGTTCGCTGGTACAGCAGTGTGCTCCACGTCTGGGGAGGTGCTGACAAAGTAAATCAGAATTCATTCGTAGTTTAGGAGGGATATCAGACTGCAAAAATACTTTTTAACAAACAGTTATTTGATGAATATATATTTTCCTAAAAAAGTTACACAATTAAAAGTAATAAAATCTGAATCTTACAAGTTTGTTTTAGCTTAGAAAAATATGAAACCAGTTTTAGATTTTTCCTAAAATTAATCATGCTCTATCTAATGCATAGCTTGGAGTTTTTGTTAAACATTCTATGGTTACATATTGTGGTATTTATTGCTAGCAGATGCTTATATACAATTATTTGACGTTGATGATATGTTAGAAGGCCAAGCGTGACACTTTGACCACAACATAAATTTAATATCATCTAATATCACCTCGTACTTCATTATGTTCAGTATGAAATTATGAACATAAGTTTATTTTAATCATGTTAGTTTTCCTTGATCTTATCCATGTTCATGTTAGTGTAGACAACATTGGAGTGACACTTGTGTTCATTCTAAATAGGACCAACATGACACTTGTGTTGTCATCAAAGTCACTTTAACTTCTACATAGTTGACTCTCCATTCAAAGAACAGAGAAATGACCAAAAGCCTCCAAGCATTAAGCTCCAGAAGGTAGTGGCCTAAAAACAAGTTCCTGAAGTTTGGAGGCCCCTGCCGAGCACTAGAGACCTCCCCTCCAAGCTAATAACTGTAAGGACTTCCTGATCTCGTATTATCAAAGACACAAGAGATGTGATGCTTCCATATCTCTCAAGCCACCAAAATTATCAAGGAATTGAGGCCTTCACACGCTTCTTTGAGGACAACAACAATAATAGATCTCTTCTACCATCTCGAGAAACGAGTTACAGAAGGCTGAGGTGCCAACGACTGCAACAGCCCCAACTGATGCAAATCCAGGAACCAAACTTGTGAGTTGGGTTGGGTGTGTGTGTTGGGCTATTGGGTCTCTTGGACCTATATGCAACTTTGTTTTCTACCTTAATGAAATGACGTGCAGTTCTCCTGCGTTGTTCGAGAAAAAAAAAAAAACTTATACATAGTCAGGTTGTCAACATAGATTAATTATAATATATTTAACAAGAGCTTTTGCTAGCAACTAAACACCAAAAACCATATATGATCCTAATAATTCGGTATCTAGGCACCATAAGATAGATCATGAAGTTAGGGAAAATTTGAGGCTGGCTTCATACTTTTTTTTCAATCTAGAACAAAGTGTATGTGAATATTCTAAGATTAAAATAGGTTTTAGGATTTTAAACCAAATGCATGGCCAACCGCTTTGGCACCTCTTCTGGACTCCTGGTCAGGCCCAACCAAAGTGCGTTCATTAAGGGCAGGAGCTTACATGATAACTTCAGAGAAGTTCAGCTTGCATGCAAAGCCATTCACAGCAAGCACGGGAAATGCGTGCTACTCAAGATTGACATTGCCAAGGCCTTTGACTCTGTTGCCTGGCCGTTCCTTTTGGAAGTTCGGAGCACATGGGCTTTCATCGGCGTTGGCGCAACCGATTTCTCAGAATCCTGTCCTCAGCTAGCACGAAGGTTATCCTGAACGGGAGGCCGGACGACGATATGTCACGCCCGTGGCCTTCGCCGTCGGTGACCCTTTGTCCCCAATGCTCTTCGCTCTAGTTATGGAGGTCCTCAATGCACTTTTGCTTTGGATGGAGAGCCAACAAATCTTGACACCGGTGCTTGGCCCGCAGGGGAGCAAGGGTCGATCCTATACGCCAGATGACCTGGTCATGTTTGTGGTGCCTGATGAACAGAGTCCCGCTGGGCTGTGAAGGGCGCGTTACAAATTTTTGGCATGGCTTCGGCCTGTTTTCAAACCTTGACAAGAGTGTGGCCATTCCAATGCATTGCTCTGAACAGGATCTAGAGCGTATCACATCCATCCTTGCCTCGCCAAATTGAGGCATTCCCGTGTCGTTATTTGGGGATTCCATGTCTCGTGTACAAGCTGTCGTCGTGCCGACGAACAACAGCCGCTGCTGGACAAAGTAGCAGCTTGTATCCCTGGTTGGAAGGGGAATTTGCTTAACCCGGCTGGCCGAACTGCGCTTGTCAAGGCAACCATGTCCGCAATTCCAATACACACTTCTATTGCTCTGTGTATGTCGCCCCGGGCCATCAACTGCATTGACAAGCTTCAGCGGGCATTCTTCTGGGCAGGAGTGACACCGTGGCTGCTGGACGTTGCAAAGTGGCATGGGTTACTTGTTCTCGGCCAAAACAGTTGGGGGCTTGGGCATCTCCGACCTCAGCGGACTGGGGTGGCGCTCGGACCAGATGGGTTTGGAAAGATCGTAGGTGTGGCAGGCAGCCGCGGACGACGGAACGGGCGGTTCTCTCTCTCGCTCCATGCAGCCACGGTGATCTCCCCGGGTGATGGGGGCTCTACGATGTTCTGACCAACCGGTGGCTGGAAGGCTCGCCGATTCAACACCTTGGCGCCGGGCGGTTTTTTGCTGCAGTAGGCCGCCGCAAGCTGCACACCACAGTGGCCGATGCCTTGCACAATGACGCTGCGTGGAGTGCGGCAAATCACAGGGCCGATGACAATGAATTTCTTCATCGAGTTTGGAAGCCTTTGTGACATGCTTGAGCGTGTACACTTATCTGCTGAGCCGACACCTTCTCTTGGGGCCTTACAGCGGATGGCAACTACTCAGCGGCCGGGCTTATGGAGCCATGTTCCTTGGTTCTTCGCCGGTGTTGGGGGCGAGGCAGTTGTGGAAGACGGCGCACCCCCCCAGAGTGCGCTTCTTCTTCTGGCTCACCTTGCATGGTCACTGTTGGACAGGCGACCGCGCTTTCGCCATGGTCTGCAACCTTCAAACATTTGTGTCATGTGCGAGCAAGAAGCGGAGACAATGGACCACATCATTCTTGGCTGCTGCTTCAGCCGCCAGGTATGGCATGTGTGTTTAACCAGGCTGCATCTTCAGCATCTCATCATCCCGGTTCAAGAGCAAGCCTTTCAATGGTGGCTGCGATGTCGAAAAGCTAATTGCCAAGGAGCGTCGCCGTGGCTTCGACTCCTTCTTCTTCTTAATGGGCTGGATGCTTTGGAAAGAAAGGAATGAACGCACATTTGACAGGGGCGCTCGATCAGTTCTTCAGATGGTGGAGGCCATCTTCGCAGAAGCCCAGAGCTGGTGCCTGGCGAAGTACCGGCAGCTGGGGATGCTTCTGGCGATTGCTCAAGCTTGAGGTTCTCGGTACCCCCTGGGCTACCTGTGCGGCTGCTGTGCTGCTGTTCCTGCCGCTTATGTGCAAGTGCTCGCTGCTGTTGCTGCTACTTCTTAGTTGCTGTTTGTTTAGCTTCTTTCTTTCCTGTTTTTTTCTGGTAATCATGGTGTTACCAAGACTCTATTTTGTATTTGGTTTTGTGTTGTCAATGTTAAACAATGTAATCTTGTATCATGAGTACGGTTGAGATTAGGATAGGATGTTTGTTGTATTCCATAGCATATCTCCTAGTATCTTGTATAGGTTGTTGTAGATTGTAGTTATCCTGAATATCTCAACCGACTCAATGATCTCTTGCTTGTAAGCCACGCGTGAGGCACTTTCATGCCCCTATTTAACAAAGGTGCGGCCTCCTACAGGAGGTTCAACGCTTCCCAACTTCTTTCATGGTAATCAGAGCTAGCCTCTAGATTCATCCACAAAAACTCCACAATATGTCGACTTCCGACGCCGCCGCTGCCGTCCTTCCATCTTCGTTCGGTCATCCGGTGACCGAGAAGCTCACCCACTCCAACTTTGCCCTGTGGAAGCTTCAGGTCCTTCCGGCCATCCGCGGCGCACGCCTGGTGGGATACATCACCGGCGATAGCAAGGCTCCGGAGAAGCAGATCGATGCAGCAGACGGGAAGAGCAAGGTGCCGAATCCGGCATATGAGACCTGGTTGGCACTAGATCAACAAGTGTTCAGCTACCTTGTGGCTTCGCTCTCTCGCAAGGTTCTCAAGTTGGTTTCGACCTGCAACACATCTGCCGAGCTCTGGTCGACGCTCTCGGAGCTGTACACATCCCAGACTCGGGCGCGCTCCGTGAATACACGGATCGCACTGGCGACCACCAAGAAGGGGTCCATGCCGGTCGAGGAGTACATCGGCAAGATGCACTCCCTTGCCGACAAGATGGCATCGGGTGGGCAAGGCCATCGATGATGAAGAACTCATCTCGTACATCCGCACCGCCCGACATCGACTTCAATCCAATCATCACGCCGGTTCGGCTCGCGACCGAGCCGATCACCGCACCGAGCTGTTCCGCCCAGCTCCAATCCCCGAAAGCAGCGGATGAAACCGCCGGCAATGACAACGGCAATGGCAATGACGGGTCGCCATCTGTCAATGTCGCCTCGTGGGTCGTGGCAGTGGGTCGCGGCGGCTTGTCCGTGGGTCGCGAATAATCGTGGGCCGCGCAATGGCGTAATCCCGGTGGGCGGCGCCGGCAACTCCGGCAACAATGACAGAAGGCACCTAAGATCCGTGCCAAGTGTGCAAGAAAGAAGGCCACAGCGCGGTGGATTGCTGGGCACCGCTTTGAAGAGAACTACGCCGCCCAAGACAAGAGCGCCAACCACACCCCATGGCAGCTATGGGGTGGACTCCAACCGGTACACCGATACCGAGCCATCGACCATATTACCGGGAACCGGACAAGCCGATGATTAGAGATCGCTACACGGGAGGAGAACAGATTCACACCGCCAACGGGTCGTATGAATATTGCACATGTCGGTCGTGTTATTTGTCATACTCCCCGAACGAAATCTCTTACTCAACAATGTCCTTCATGTTCCTAGTACCACTAAAAACCTTGTTTCCGCTCATAAACTAGCCTCGCATAATAATGCTTATTTTGAGTTTCATCCAAATTCTTTCTCAGATCAAGGACAAGGCAACGAGGAGAACCCTTCCGAAGGAACATGTAGGGGAGGCCTATATCCTCTACCACCAGCAGCCCTCAAGAATAAGCAAGCCCTCAAAGACATCCAATGATGTCCATCCCAATCGTAGAAAGATGGCATCATCGCCTAGGACATCCGTCGCTTCAAGTCGCCCAAATAAGTAATAAAGAAGAAGAACGGTTTGCCATGTTCTTTAGAGTCTAGATTAAAATCAGTTTGTGATTCATGTCAAATGGCCAAGAGCCATCGCTTACCATATCCTAAGTCATCGAGTCAATCTAGTTTCCCTTTGCAATTAGTCTTTTCGGATGTATGGGGGCGGCTTGTGATTCGTTTGGACTAAATAAATATTATGTCTCCTTTTATTGATGATTTTAGTAAATTTACTTGGATCTATCTTCAAACATAAGTCCGAGGTGTTCCAAAAATTCCATGAGTTTCAAATAAATTTGTTGAAAGACGCTTTTAATAGAAAGATCCTTTCAATCCAATCAGATTGGGGAGGAGAGTATGAGAAGCTGAATTCCTTCTTCTCACGTATTGGGATCGACCACTTTGTTTCTTGCCCACATGCTCACCAACGAATGGTGCGGCCGAGAGAAAGCACAGTGCACATAGTTGAAGTTGGCTTATCTCTTCTAGCTCACCATCTATGCCACTAAAATATTGGGATCAAGCCTTCCTCTCTGCAAAGATATCTCATAAATAGAACTCCTAGTAAGGTGATTAATTTTGAAACTCCTCTTGAGCGCCTCTTTGAGATGGAGGCTGATTATAGCTCGCTTAGAGTCTTTGGATGTGCATGTTGGCCCAATTTAAGACCCTACAACAATCATAAACTCTCCTTCCGCTCCAAGCAATGCGCTTTCTTGGGTTATAGCAATCTCCATAAAGGATTTAAATGTCTAGATATATCCATCGGGCGTGTTTACATCTCACGAGATGTCGCCTTTGATTTAAACCGCCTTCCCCTTCGCCAAACTTCATCCTAATGCCGGAGCTCGCCTACACTCCGAGCTCAATCTCCTATCGTCACTACCATCCGCTTCCTAGTAGTTCGAGAATGCAAATACACATGATGATAGTGCTAATATTCTACCATGCAGTGCTACTAATGTTTTTGGAAGATCGCAGAAAATTCGTGGCAAAACGATGCAAAGAAATGATGAGAACGGCGGAAGCTGCCTCCTAGCCGAAAGCACGAGGTCGATTCTCCGACGCCGCCGAGACGAGGTTCAGCGGATCTGCCTCGCCATCCGTGCTCGTCCCTCCTTCGCCGATCACTCGCGTCGCGACGCCACGGGGACCAGCGCCCCGAACCTCTCAGTGCGAAATACTACCGCCGCGACCTCGCCACACGCAGCTACCGGATCGGAATCGCGGACGCCACGGTCACCACGCCGATCCGATGGGATCGCCTGCGCTCACGGCTCCCGAAGATACATCTGCGGCTTCCCGTACACACCCCCACCGAGAACGAGATTGCAAAGCGTGGATTCAGAAACCAAAAAACGTTCACCGATGGAACGGTCGTATGGTCTCTTGGTCGCTAATGGTGAACCTAACAGTCTCAATGAAGCATTGCATGATGAGAATTGAAAGATGCAATGGATGCCGAGTTCATAGCTTTGCATAAAAACAAGACATGGCACCTTGTACCACCGGTGAAGGGAAGAAATGTAATAGATTGTAAATGGGTGTACAAAATAAAAAGGAAAGCCGATGGCGATATAGATAGACATAAGGCGAGACTCGTGGCTAAAGGGTTCAAACAAATGATATGGGATCGACTATGAAGATACATTCAAATCCGGTTGTTAAGGCAAAGCAACAATACGATTGATCCTATCTATTGCGGTGTCTAACGGATGGAGTCTTCGTCAATTGATGTTCGAACGCGTTCCTTCATGGCGTTCTAGAGGAAGAAGTGTTCATGGAACAACCTCCCCGGGTACGGGGATAAACTATATCCAAATTATGTCCGTAAGCTTGATAAGGCAATTTACGGACTCAAACAAGCACCTCGCGGCGTGGCATCACAAAGTTGAGTATGAAGTCGCAAGCTCTTGGGTTTAAACCATCAAAGGGTGATACTTCTCTTTTTATTATAAGTCGAAAATTAACTATGTATGTTCTTGTCTATGTTGACGACATCATCATTGTGAGTTCGTCACCCAGAGGAACCGAGGTTCTCTTGCAAGCTCTCAGGTCTGACTTCGCATTGAAAGACTTAGGGGAGCTGCACTACTTTCTGGGTATTGAAGTTGCTAAGGTACGGGATGGAATAATGCTGTCTCAATCAAAATATGCTAATGATTTGTTGAAAAGAACAGGAATGCATAACTGCAAACCCGTGGCTACACCCATGGCAATATCCGAGAAGCTCTCGCACATGAAGGGACACCATTGAGTACCGATGATGCTACACGGTACAGAAGTGTTGTGGGGGCTCTCCAAAGATCTAACTCTCACAAGACCGTATATCTCATTTGCGGTTAACAAGGTATGTCAATATCTCGCACTCTCCAACAACAAGCCACCGGATCAGTAGTAAAAAGGATCTTGCGGTATGTGAAAGGTGACTCAAAGATAGGGCCGAGAATCACAAGATCATTGTCACGACCGGTGAGTGGTTTTTCGATGCCGACCGGCCGGATGTGTTGATGACGTAGACGGTCCTACGTGGAGGCTTTGCAATTTTCCTTGATCTAATCTTGTGTCATGGAGTGCAAGAAAGCAAGCAACCGCCTCCCAATCGAGCATTGAAGCCGAGTATAAGGCCATGGCAAATGCAACGGCAGAAATTATCCGGATTCACCGCTATTGAAGGAACTTGGGGGTGCAATCACCACCAAGTGCCGTGCTTTGGTGTGACAATCTTGGAGCCACTTACTTGTCCGCCAATCCTCGCGGTTCCATGCCCGCACCAAGCATATAGAGATTGACTATCATTTCAGAAGAGAAAGGGTAGCTAGAAAGCTTCTTGATGTTAAGTTTATTGGTACTAATGATCAAGTTGCGTGATGGGCTGACTAAACCGATTCCGTGTTCAAGCTTCGAGAATTCAAGCGCAATCTGAACCTTCACTCATCGCCAGGTTAGATTGAGGGAGGATGTTAAACAATGTAATCTTGTATCATGAGTACGGTTGAGATCGATAGGATGTTTGTTGTATTCCATAGCATATCTCCTAGTATCTTGTATAGGTTGTTGTAGATTGTAGTTATCCCGAATATCTCAACCGACTCAATGATCTCTTGCTTGTAAGCCATGCATGAGGCACTTTCATGCCCCTATTTAACAAAGGTGCGGCCTCCTACGAGGTTCAACGCTTCCCAACTTCTTTCAGTCAACACCTCTCGCTTAATGAAAAACACGCCGGGCTTAGGTGGGCGTGGTCTCAAAAAAAAAAAGAGTCACCCCCCAAAAAAAATAGTTGGACATCAAACTATTTGTTGTATGATTCACACGTTTAGGCCAGATCATAAGGTTTTAGTAAGCAATGCACCTAATAAGTTTGTTACTAATGTGTGTTTTACAGGCTATGGTGCATTGCATTGACTTAGTCAGAATTGAAAATGACCATAAGTGACTTGTGCAGTTGTGATGAATCCTTGATGTTCTACTGAGTATGGCACAAAGGATATGAGAGGGCGGAGGATGACACTCTAAAAGAGAATTTATGCTGTGGTCATCGGGACATTTTCTTAGTAGTGTGAATCATACTACAAATCCTAAAACCTAGTGGCTAACCATAGTTAAGTTGATGGCGGTAAGTGGCCTCCTTAAGTTGGTTTCAGCTCAACAATCTGAAAGATGTTGAATTGGATGAGATCAAACTTGGAACATGCTAAGAAACATAGCGCCAAAGCATGCACAAAATGATAGGGAGAAAAACTAGACCACGAGGGTGCACGTCCGATTGGGAGCACGTGCACGTGACCCCAATCTAGAGATAGGGGAGGACACCTCGGCGCGCGTGAGCCCGTGACTCACCCAATTTTTCCCCTTGAGAGTTCTAAAAAAAATGATCCCCGACAACAACCACACAATAGGCATGAGTGCCAATCCCGCCCCCCCCCCACCCCACCCCACCCCTTGAGAGTTCTAAAAAATGATCCTGCCAACAACCACACAATAGTAAAATTATATAAGATGTTTGTACACAACCACACACAACACACCCAAATAGAGGTAAACAATTTTTCCTTTCATTTTCTAGTAGAATCGTAAAATGGATGTCGACACTAAATCAGTCACACAACATCAAGTGCATGATTGTAAGGAATGCACATGGTCCAGACACGCAACTGAGTTAGGTATAAATGGCAATGCTGACCGGGGTCGGCAAGATTGATCTAACACTCATTCTTTGCTCGAACATCCACGAACACCTCTCGCATTTTTTTTGGCAGGGAGGACATTGTTCAGCAAGGCCACTCATAAAAAAAAGAGCAAAAGATGAAAATCAGCTAAATGGGGTTGTGCCGCACCTAGTCGAGGATGGCCTTTCAATCCTACAATATGCGGATGATACGTATGATCCTCTTATCGAACACAACCTTGAGCATGCCCATAACATGAAGTTAATTCTTTGTGCTTTCGAGCAGCTATCATGGTTGAAAACTAATTTCCATAAAAGTGAGATATTCTGCTTTGGAGAGGCAAAGGAAATTGAAAATCAATACAGGAGCTGTTTGGATGCAACATCGGTAGTTTTCCAATCTGATACTTAGGTATTTTGATCCATTATCGGAGACGGACTAACTCGCATTGGTTGAAGATACAAGAACGATTTGAGAAACGCCTCGAGCGGAAAGGTAAAAATCTCCCACTGGGGGCGGTTAACATTGATCAACTCCATTCTTAGCAGCTTACCAATGTACATGATGTCCTTGTTTGGGATTCCAAAAGGAACCCGGAAAAAGTTGGATTACTTTTGATGATCACGCTTCTTCTAGCAGAGTGACAAGCACAAAAGGAAATACCATCTAACAAAATGGATATCTTGTGCCAACTCAAAGAACATGGGGTTTAGGGATAGAAAATCTAGAACTAAAAATATCACCTTGCTTGGCTGTATCGACTATTGACAACCGACGGTACATGGCAACAAATTCTTCTCAATAAATACATAGGGACCAAACCTCTGGTGGAAGTCTAGTGGAAAAGCCGGACTCTCATTTTTGGGCAAGCCTAATGAAAGTTAAAAGGGATTTCCTTACATTCGAAACTTTTGTCATAAAAAATGGGTCACAGATAAGATTTTGGGAAGACACGTGGTTAGGCAATAGGTCTCTACAGCAACAATACCAGCAACTCTATAGCATTGTTAGAAAAAAACAGGATATAGTGGCGGAGGTGCTTGCTTCACCACAACCCAATCTATCCCGACGTAGAGACCTTATTGACTTAGCGATGTGGAATAGTCTGGTCAATCATCTTGCACCAATCAACCTTAGCCAATAGGATGATGAGTTCAAGTGGCACCTTGACCAAAAGGGTGTCTTCTCGGTTAAATCGCACTATATGGGGTTTATCAACCAAAACATACCCAACATCAATAAGCGATTATGGAAATTAAAAAAAATCCCTCAAAATTAAAATCTTCCTTTGGTATCTCAGGGCGAGGTGTTGTCTTAACTAAAAGACAACCTAGCAAAACGAAGCTGGCAAGGATCTCAACAGTTGTCAAGAAAATGAGTCGATACAACATTTGTTCCTTGATTGTCGTTTCACTAGAATGTTCTGGGCCACGGTACACGCGGCATGGAGGCTAAAGAAGCCAACTAGTATAACTAATATGTTTAGGGGTTGGCTGAATGGGATACCAAGACAATTCAAATCACTTGTTCTTGTTGGCGGGACAAACTTGTGTTGGTCCGTCTGGTTATGCAGAAATGCAGTTGTTTTTGCAAACAAACTATCTTCTTTTTTGTAGGTACTCTACTCGATCACGCATTGGTTCCGCTCGTGGGCTATCATTCAACAACCTACTTTCCGTGAGGTCCTTGTAGCGACATCTTGGTTCTTGGAGCGAGTGGTCATGGACTTTTTTTTTTCTAGGAGCATGGGTGACGGTCTAGTCTTAGGATTGACAGTCATTAGTGTGTGTGGCTCTTTCAAACTCTTAAAGGTTGTGCCCTTGGGCAGAGGCCGTGAATGTTTCCAAATCAAGTTGTAGCACCTTGATGTAACCTCTTGAAATTAATAAAGTTCCCTTTTCCAGAAAAAAAAGAACGCCATCAAATCTTATGTAGAAAAGTGTTGACACCAAGAGATTGGATGAGTTTGAGGGTAAAAACAGTATCATAAATCAGTTTTTGATTAATCAGATATCCTGTCATATAATATAAATAGAGGTGTGGGGTCGTATTCTATTAGAGAATAGAGAACTTTTTTCACACAGAATTTACAAGTTTAAGTTCCCATGAGATAGAGCAAATTGCCAACATGAAAACTTGAAATGCAATCCTAGACTACCAAAACCGGCTCAAGCCGGTTCAAAACCAGCGCCGAGAGGCTTGTTTTCCCTGAAATTTTGTATTCTTCAATTCAACTCGTTTTTCCAGTTTATTTTTACTCCCTCGATTATATTTTGGCTGTCAACATGTGACACCTCCCTTCTCAATGTGATCTGCAAACTGGAGTATTGACCACTGGCCCCTTCCTCACGGAGTTGGCTGAACAGAGTTGTCCAGTAATACGTAACTGATCCGATCCGATCCGATATAATCATTGTGCTTGTATGTTATCAAAAGTCCCAAACCAAACCTGACTCGTACCCGGCTTTAATCCGGATGCTAATAACCGATCGTCGAGGTAATTCTCTCGTCCAAAACAATGGCTGCTGGCGATCGCCGCGCGGCTGCAACTCTGCCGGTGCTCATCATCCTCGTATGCATGCTTGTATTACGGCGTCCGGGCTTCAAATGCTCCCTGACGAGGACCCGAGTATGTTCCCCGACAGCAGGCCAAGGGAGTTCTGGTACCGGCACGGAGAAGTGATCGTCATCGATCTAGGCAACACCAACTTTTGCGTCGCCGGCTACACCGGCACCGGCAAGACGATCGACGACGACACCATGTTCCAGTTCTGCATCCCTCCTTTGTCGCCTTCACCGACAATGGCACTGCCCTCGTCGGCGAGGCCGCCAAGAACCACGCCGCCGCCGACCCCGAGGCCACCATCATCTTCGGTTTCAAACGCTTGCTCGGGCTAAGGTATATTGTTTCACTAAAAATATATACATAATTGATTGATGGATTCATGATAAGTGTGTATCATCATCGTTGGATCTGTTAATAGGCGAAACCGCTGGCAAGACGAGGACATCGTGCAGGGAGCCATCCAGCGCGTGCCGTACAAGATCGGTACAAGAGACTACGACACGACGATCGTCCAAGTAACGGCCAAGGATGGTGGTTCAGTCAAGGAGCTCGAGTTCAGCGAGGTCGCATCCATGGTAGTGGCTGAGCTTAAGAACAAGGCCGAGGAGTACCTGGGCCGCAGGGTCAAGTACGCCGTCATGACCATCCCAATTCATTTCGCACAGGCGCACAGGGGGGCAGCTGAGTTCGCCGGCTGGATGGCCGGGCTGGACGTCGTCTGACGGTCACAGAGCAGACCGCTGCTGCCACCGCTCACGGCCTCCACAAGAAGCTACGGCGCGAGCACAGCGCCGCGCTTGTCTTGCGTGTCGGCGGCGGCACGTCCGACGCGACCGTTCTGGTGCTCCTGGATGGCAGGTTTCAAGTCTTTCGGTATCGGGATGACCCTTTCCTTGGAGGAGACGATTTTGACAACAGGGTCGTGGACTACTTTGCCAAGCGGATCAAGACGAAGCACGGAGTGGATATCAGTATGGACAGGATTGGACTCGGGAAACTGAGGGCGGCGTGCGAGGATGCGAAGAAGGCATTGAGCAATCAAGATCATGTCCAGGTGACTGTTGAATCCCTTGTTGATGGTGTCGATTTCTCCGAGCCGCTCTCACGGTCAGAGTTTGAGGAGTTGAATGATGATCTGTTCCGCAAAGTCATGGACTTGGTGCAAAACGTCGTGGTGCGAGCTGGAGTAGAGAAGAGCAAGAACAAGATCAGTGCGATTATACTCGTCGGTGGGAGCGCCAGAATACCCAAGATTCAAAGCCTCGTCAAGGACTACTTCAACGGAAGGGAGCCAAACATACTTGTCAAACCAGAAGAGGCCATTGCTCTTGGAGCCGCAATTTACGTCCATTCTCTGTAATGACTTCTTCTTTACGTTTGCACAGTTGAGGTTTTGTTGTCATTACTTTTACAGAGGTTTTGTTGCTATGTTTTGAAGGATCGATTGACTTTTATTGTAGACTAGATATGTGCGGTTTTGTTGCTATGTTTTGAAGGATCGAATGACTTTTATTGTAGACTAGATATATGTGCCCGTGCGTTGCACGGGTCTAGGAAGTTTTGTTCATGTCTACTTTGAAGGTTTTGATCAACGATTTTGTTCGTGCCGCCCCTGCTGCAGTATTATTTGGGCACGCCGTGCCCATTGGTGCGGTTAGTTTTGAAAAATAAAAACTTTCGATGTCAAATTTGGAACAGTTTTAAAAAGGGTTAAAAATAAAAATCCTCGGTTACACTTTCGAAGGGAACCTAACAAAATTTGAATTGTAATTTTTGGATTCGTTTTGATTTCACATAGTTTTTATTTCATTTAGTTTGAGCATTGTTTGGAAAAGACAAGAAGTTAACAAAACACTTTGTATTGGAACACTAAAGTCTATGTCATCTTGAGATCAATTTCTTAATAGTATTTCTTTTCCTTTATTTCACATAGGACCTCCACTTTTTCTTTTTTCTGCACACACTACTACCTTTGTGATTTTCGTGGGCGGTTTTAAAACCGCCACGAAAAGAAGGTCACGGTGGCGGTTTTGGGACCCAAGAAACCGCCACCGTTAATAAATAAAAAAAATATTTATATATATCCAATCTAAAACCCTAGCGGGCCTAGATCCGGGCCGCCAGGCCCGTTAGGGTTTAGGGTGCTGCCGCCGCCGCCAGGCCGGGCGCTGCTACTCCACCACGCTTCGCTCCGCCTCACCCCTGCGCCGCTGCCCCGAGCTACGGCGCGAGCATAGCGCCAAGACTTGTCTTGTGTGTCGGCGGCGCACGTCCGACATGAGTGGATGGCAGGTTTCAAGTGTTCAGTATTGGGATGACCCTTTCCTTGGAGGAGACGATTTTGGCGACAGGGTCGTGGACTACTTCGCCAAGCGGATCAAGATGAAGCACGGAGTGGATATCAGTCTGGACAGGATTGGACTCGGGAAACTGAGGGCGGTGTGCGAGGATGCGAAGAAAGCATTGAGCAATCAAGATCATGTCCAGGTGACTGCTGAATCCCTCGTTGATGGTGTCGATTTCTCAAAGCCGCTCTCACGGTCAGGGTTTGAGAAACTGAATGATGATATGTTCCGCAAAAGTCATGGACTTGGTGCAAAACGTCATGGCGCAAGCTGGAATAGAGAGGAGCAAGAACAAGATTAGTGCGATTATTCTCGTCGGTGGGAGCGCCAGAATTCCCAAGATTCAAAGCCTCGTCAAGGACTACTTCAACGGAAGGGAGCCAAACATACAGGTGAAACCAGAAGAAGCGATTGCTCCTGGAGCCGCAATTTACGTCCATTCTCTTTAGTGACTACTTTACGTTTGCACAGTTGAGGTTTTGTTGTCATTATAAGTCACACTCACATTTACAGAGGTTTTGTTGTTACGTTTTTACTTTTAAGGATATACTTTTATTGTAGATGTACATGGATCATTTTTTTAGGAAATCAGGAGGGGTTCCATATGTAAAATCACCAAGGTAAATTTTATATATTGCCTAAATTTTTTATGTTGATAATAAATACCCACTATGTTTTTCTTCTATAAGGCACAATTCGAATATAGAACGGTAAGCTCTGAGGCTAAATCTCTGATACAATTGTTTTGATGAGAAAATTATATGTGAGGCCCCCAAAAAGTCCATCTTCCTCTGATGGCCCTTTTTTATTCTTACCTATGAGGCCCCAAAACTAAATTTTGTTACCTACGTAGCCTTTCCTAGCTACGAGAACCTCTAGCAAAAATGATGAAAGCGCAGAGTTTTTTTTTTTTGAACAACGCATGAGAATTGTGTGCCATTTCATTAAGGTAGAAGAAATGTTGCTAGTGTAAAAAGACCCAACGCATCCCAACTTTAAACCCGGGTGGACAGGTTTCACCACAAGATCTTACTTCCTATAAAAAAAATAGGAGAGCACACCAAGAGAATGAGAATAGATGATATGATGAGGACGACTGGAACCCAAATCCACGTTCTAATGAGATTTGTGTTGGAGGATGTTTGGTGGGCTCTTTCTAAGGAACTTACTACCTTCGTCCGCCAAAGAATGCGATTTGTAGTACCGATACAAAGCTATCTACCAAGGGAAATTACGTATTTACCCCTAGGTTCCCTATCTCTGAAGCGTGCTATGCACACATATTAATGCCTAAGCTGTCCTAGTGGGTCACGTCGCAGGCCGCTCGACACCTTGTGCTCTCGACCTCTCAAGGGAGAGAGACAGAGAGTTCCTCTCCTTTTTATAATGAATTGGAGTCCTTAACTAGTGGACAAGGGAGGCCGGTGCATTTACGAGTCACGAGGAGCAGAATTTTTTATCCGAGTGGATTTTGTGCGGCAATGCTGCTAGCTCGTAGCCGAAGGTCTACAATTTCATTCTTTACCGGACATGTTACTGTTGCGTCATTTTCTGGACGGAGAGAGTATTTCATAATACTTCTCCAGAAGAACTGGAGCTGTAGCGGAAGCTAGAAGGACCCCTACCTATCTCTATACAGAACAAGTGTAGAATCTAGAAAAGAAATGTGAAGAAAAATGGACACCTACCTAAACAAAGGGGAAAAAAATAAAAATTGTTCACCCAGAAGCAAATGAAAAACAGGAACAATCTTACTCTCAATGCTCGCATGGTAAAATGTAAAAAACGCTTGGGCGAGAAAAAATGTGCTAGGATTGGCTTTTTTGATTGGAAATGTGTAGGTATTATCACCTTCTATTTGGAGCAAAACATAAAAAAAAAACACAAATGATTAGTTTGTTGGGGAGGCTAGAGAAAAAAATAAAGAAGAAACTTTAAATTTTTAATACAGGGTATATATAGGTCATGTTTGCTTGAACTTATCGGCCCAGCTTATGAGTTACTCAACCCAAAAAACATGCAATTCTCACATCCCTTTCCTGAATTAAAATTATATATGAAAAAATACTTTTATGGGACAAAATGAGTACTGTTAGACTAATTATGAAATATATTTTCATAATAAATTTGTTTCAATACATGCATGCTAATACTTTTTGCTATACACTTGGTCAAAGATGATATAGTTTAATCGCATAATTGCATGTTATTTTTTGGAAACGAAGGAGTATATGGTACAATGCTTTTTCTCCCAATAAAATAACATCTGTCGACTTATCAACTGCACAATCAGCCGAACAACTAGATGGATTTCCAATGCTAAACTCATCGACGACGCCAAAACAAGAGCTAGGGATGCGATACATGCTTATTATCAGTCCAACTTACAACTATGGGCACTCGGGCACTCACAAAGTGCTAGAAACTATCATGGTTTCTATAGTCTTGGACATCGTGTCAAGAAACTATCTTTCACAATTGTCACACCCCATTTCGAGGTTCCTTAATCACACGTATTTGCGCCAGATCACACACAAATACGCCTAATTAAGTATAGATATGATATCAAAACCATACTTTTATTGCTATTGAGGAAAACATGATACAGTGGTTCAGTATTTACATAACTCGGTCATAGGCCTAACATTATACACCTATCAGAGATCCCACGCAAAGACCTATATCAGGGCTCCATTCCTACAGGCAAGCTTGGAGTGTGGACAAACCCTTGGACTTACTCCTATTGCACGATCCTATGATTCGGGCACACATCCTCACACGATCCTATGATTCGGGCACACATCCTCACATAGCTCCTTCGTGAGCGCCTCCGTCTTCGAGTGTCCTTCTTTTGATCTCATCCTCATGTCGTCCTTCAAAGCTCAATTTCCTTGGATACACTCCTGCAGCTGGCATTCTAAAAATAGAAATAGAGGGGTGAGTACTTCCGTGCTTAGCAAGTCCCAACCGAGAGGGTGGAAGGTTACCATTAAGGGTTTGGGCCCTAGTAGAGCTTAACTACTCTCACTAGTTCCCGGTAAGTTATTAACCAAGCTCAAGTTAACGGTTACATACCAGATTGTGAATCTAATCACGGATGTTCCGGCCTAGCAATTGCCCATTCCAAGGACGTGGCAATTCGAATAGATTTGATAACTCTGCAGAGGTTGTACAAATTTCCTCACATGATAGGCACGCCTACACCGGACGCCATTGGTTCGCATTGTGGCCTAACAAGATCCCGTACCCGCTTTGGGTGCTAGCCTAGGTTTCGTATAATCCTACCACGACTTCTCGGGGGTTGGGAATGGGAAGGTCACCTAGCATCCCATTAGCACATAGCATTTCGAAGATCACCTAGCATCCGCCGACTCAATAATTCGTATACGATAATAACATTGCGCCAAAAGTTTTACATGGAGGATCACTTTCGGAAACCACGCCAACCGGACCATGGGGCCACTCTCCCCATATCTGCTCCCGATAGATCGCTGCCTACGCCGGCCACCTTGGATCGAAATTATACCTTAACTCAACGGGGTGTGGAATCAAGCCGCCCCATCCCGACGTGTGGTTGTACGTATAATCATACTAGGTAGAAGGTCCATGACCCGGTCCTTAGGAAGCGAGCCCTCCAAGACAGAAACCCTCACTAGGCTTAAACCCCGCCGAGACGATCCATCCCACATGAATCGCCCCAAACTCGCTTTTGGTTGATTAAACTCGATTCTTAAACCAGGTTATATTAATGACAAAGCCTAGCGAAGCCCCACGACATAGCCCATGAGTACTCCCGCACGGCTTGCCATGGTTATACTTATCTTAACATCATATTATAGGAGTTAGGTCAGGTTAAGGGGGTAAGGACTTGCCTCTATCCGCCGACGAGTATATCCAAGGTTCTTGTCCTTTGTGCTTCGACTCGCGGGCTTTGTGTAGCGGTACTCTTGGGTCCGTCGGTGGTCTCCTGTATTGACAAACATGAAACACAAGCGTAACAATCAAAGCAGTCGACGTTCCTACGTGGGTTAGCTCCATCTGGGGATGGACGGGTTAGCGACGTATACGCACATGAAGAGGGTTAGGGTCCCATTCTAGGGTTAGCCACACATACGCGTATACCCGTATGTCGAGCGTACCCTTTGTGTGTAGAGGACACGTATACTAGAGTATGTGTCATGGAATACGCATACACAAGTATACGCCTAGGTTAGCGGGGTTAGCCATGCGTAGATATAGTCGATAGGCATATACGTATATTTATTTATATTTCTAAATACCACTTTATTCATTTATATACGTACATAACCTCTCGCATATACCTAGCATGTGGACAACTACGTGTGTGTATATTCGAAAGTATCCGTTAATGCGTGAAAGTGTACACGCATGCAAGAATATACGATGCATAGTGTGGTTAGCGAAAGGGGTAAACTAGGGTTTACTTAAATCTACAGAGCGCGATTAAATTAAATAAAGAGCACAACAAAAACTAGAATTTAAATGGGCATCAAATATTAGGACAAGGGCATCAATAAATAGAGTACGATTTTAGAAGGATTGTGGAAGTGGAAACGGAGGGATTTGGAGCTGAATGAAAAAAGATATGAATTTCCAAAGTTTAAATAGGGATTTATAATCGTATTAAACTTTGGAAATAATCATGGAATTTTAGGAATATGGAAACTGGGATGTAAATATATGGGTAGGATCTAGAGTGTACCTAGTTTATTTAGAAATTTTCCGAAAATTTTTATATGCATGGAAAATGGATTTTTAATCCTCCGCGGTACGCTTTGCTTAGGGTGGCCATAGCATTTACGCTGGGCCGACGCGTCATCCGTCCGATCCAAATAATACACCGCTCGGGGCCCGGTCCAATCCACCATGAACCGATCTAGGATTACGCCCTTTGCTCTCTCAGTATTCCATGTAGACCATGTCTATACGGGTAAGGTCGCCGCACCGCGGCACGCAAAAAAACAACTCCGCACCAAAAATGCCGCAGCCGCGAACGCAATGAGGAACGGATCCTTCAGATTCAATCGCGATACGCTCCTCCCAAATAAACCAAAGCGTAGCTACTTTCGAGGACGTAGTGGGGCTCGCTCACGCACACGAGCACCCTCTGACACGCACGCCAGCGCACCAGCAAGCGGCGTGGGAAAGTGGCGACCCCAATCGTTTAATTACCAACAAAATGTTATAACTCACAAATTAAAAAGTCAAATGAAATTTGGATTGCACCATTAAATTCGCTTTAAATAAATCCTTTAAAACAAGATCTCACATGGATATATTTAGATAAAATTACATGGGGTCTACTAATATAGAGTATGAGTATCGGTATGGATGGTCGCAAATGGAAACCAGATACAAAGGAGAGAATCTTGATGACGAAGATGGAATATTCCTTTTAGAGTATGGATTTAAAGTACGAGGAGTGCGGATAGCCTAAGGTTGCCGGCGCGACGGAAGCGGGCCGCCGCAAGCACGCATGTGTAGGGAGGGCGCGTCGTGCGCCGCATTGCTTGTAGTGCATGCGGTGCATGCGCCCGCACTTCAGCTAGTAGTGCATGCGTGCATGCGCCCATGGCCCGCAAAGATCCGCGATCGCCAGGCTCAGGACCAACGCATTATTAGCCAAACTTTAAAATGTAATAACTTTCTCCTCTAACATCCGTTTTCAATTCCGTTTGCACCATCGCATTTATTATAACGAGATCTATAAAACTAGATCCATGTTGATATGTTTTGAGATAATTTTCATGATGACAAAAATTTACATCAAAAGTACAAAGTTTTACATCTAAGAGTACAAAGTTTTTATTGTTGGAGTACAAAGTTTCAAAATTTGGAGTATAAAGTTTTTCTTGAGATGAGAGTTGATGGTGTTTGCCGAGATTAGGGTTAACGTCGTATCTTTGATTAGGGTTTATGACGTTTGTGAGATTAGGGTTCATGGCTTTTGGTGAGATTAGATTTCATGGCGTTTGATGTGATTGGGGTGTTCATATTGTTTTTTTATTATTAATTACATATATCATGTAATATAAGATAAAATATTTATTAATTTGGTAATTTTATTGTGATTAGGGTTCATGGCATTGCCGGAGATTATGATTCATGTCGCTGTCGAGATTAGGGTTGATGGTGTTTGCTGTGATTAGGGTTAATGGAGTTGCTGAGATTAGGGTTTCGGGCGTTTGCTGAAATTAGGGTTAATTGCGTCTGCTGAGATTAGGGTTGATGGCGTTTGCTGAGATTAGGGGATCATGAAGTTGCTGAGATTAGGGTTTCGGGCGTTTGCTGAAATTAGGGTTAATAGCGTCTGCTGAGATTAGGGTTATAAGTGTTTGCTGAGATTAGGGTTCATTGCATTGTTGAGATTAGGGGGTTCATGGTGTTGCTGAGATTAGGGTTTGTTGTTGAGATTAGGGTTCATGGTTTTACTTTGAATTAGGGTTCATGGCTTTGTTTGAGATTAGGGTACATGGCGTTGTCGAGATTAGGGATCAATGCGTTGTCGAGATTAGGGTTCATGGCTTTTGCTGAGATTAGAGTTCATTGACCTTGCTGAGATTAGGGATCATGGCGTTTGTTGAGATTAGGGTTCATAGCGTTCTTTGAGATTAGGGTTCATGACGTTTATTTGAGATTAGGGTTCATGGTGTTTGCCGAAGTCACTAACCGATTTTTAAATTTAGTGTTTTGGGGCAAGTGTCCTTTGAAATGCATGCCCCTACCGCAATGGGTTTTGGGACAGTGTCTTTTTGAAAAGTATGCCCCAAATCTCATGTTTGGTTTTAAAAATTGATGACACATCTTATGGACTAATCCTTTACTCTAAGTGTGTGACTTAAGAAAGGATTAGGTGGATGACAAGGAGCATGATGATCATGAACATGGACAATGATGGTGGACATGATGGATCGCCAAGCTTCGGTGATCGGCTTGAGAGGAACCCGAGAGATCAAGGCAAAGGTATCTTGATAGGGTTTTTCCTTTCAAAGGATCAAGACACGATAGAGCCGTGTGATCACATTATAGGATAGATAGCCGACTATCAAGAGGGGATGCCGCGACAATTCTTTGGTGCAAAGCTTCTAGGTCCAATTGACTTGCATATTGCATTTAGGACATGAGAGCACTAACTTCGATCTTGCCTAACATCTCGACGCATAACATTGGTGATAACGTGGTCTTCTTCGACGCGTGTTGGCAACCCATGGCAAGAGGCTAAGCAAGATTGAAGCAAAGAGCAAAGAAAAGGATGAAGATCACCGTCCGCAGGGTGACCGGACGCTTCGGCATCGACCGTAAGCACTCACCGAGCGGCCCGGCCAAGGCGCGTCGCGCGAGCTCGCAGAATTGTGTTTTTACCGGACGCACCGACGGACCTGACCGGATGCTTCCGGTCCGACCGAACCGATGACCGGACGCCCCTTGACGAAGGGTGCCACCAGGGGGCCCGGGTTTGTCCTCAGAGCGGCCGGAAGCACCGACCGGACCCTCGACCGACCGACGGGTGGTTCCGGCCGCCAAGGTCCGGTAAGTGCCAGAGAGCAAATTTTTGGAGCAACGGCTCCATTTCGAGAGGAGCCATATATATACTTGGTTGGCTGGTTCCTTAGGCTCTCTCTTGCACATTTGAAGCTTCCAACTTGCTATTGAGCATTTGATACTCCTCTCCTCTCATCTCTTCATCCATAACTCGAATTCTTGGTGAGATTGAGAGTGATAGAAGTGCATTGCATTGGTGATTGCATCTAGAGGCACTTCATCCTTGGAGAAGCCGCGGGATTCTTGTTCCTCTTGGGAATTTGCCCGGTTCCCTAGCGGCTTGGAGCAAGAGGCGGTGTTGAGCTAAAGTGGAGCTTGTTTGAGGCCACACCGGTGGTGATTGTGAGGGGTCGTTCCTTACCCCGTGGGAGATTCGCGAAAAGGAGCACTAGTGGATTGCTCGTGGCTTGTTGGACCCTCTCTTGTGATCGTTTGCTTGAGCGCCCATAGGGGTTTTGGCACCGCCATTAAGCTTAGCACACGCCAAGTGAGTGTGTCGCCACAACGGGGACTAGCGTCGTTGGCAAACACGTGAACCTCGGAAAAAATCATCGTGTCAATTGTCATTGCTCGTTGGAGATTTCTTGTACACGGTGATTGGCCACAACCTCTACTCGACAACGGTGGTATTGTACTCTAGCTCTCCTTTGCATTACTTTGGTAGTATATCTTGTTAGGGTGCTTAGTTTGAGTAGTGTGCTAGGTTGCTTAGTCTTGTTAGCTCCTAGTTGGTAAACTAGTTAGACTTGCTTGTTCACCTAGGAGTAAACTAGCGATGTAGCCTCTTTGTGTGGATTAGAGACAATAGAATTGACTTGTGGCTTGCTTAGCTAGTTGAAGCATTGCTTATTTGCTACTCCATCTTACTTACTAATCCGGGTGCTTAGTGTTGTTACGAGAATTTTTAATAGGCTATTCACCCCCCCTCTAGCCATTAGGACCTTTCAAGTGGTATCGGAGCCGAGGCACCGTATTTGAGTGGCTTAACATCCAACGGTGATAAGAAAATGGCTACTTTCCATGTCAACAACACCAAGAAGGCGCCACCCTTTGATGGCACCAACTTTGGGCATTGAAGTTGAAGATGACCGCACACCTCAAGCAAATCAATAGAGAAGTGTGGGTTGTCACCGAAAACAAGTTTGAAGTGGCAAAGCCAAATGAGCCAACCGCCGCGGAAGAGAAGAAAATATATGCAAATGATGTGGCCGTGAGTGCTTTTCATGAGGCATTCAACGATAGAGTGTTTGAGCAAGTCAAGACGCTCACCATCGCCCATGACATATGGAAGAAGCTAGAGGAGTGCTATGAGGGCACCGAAGGAGTCAAGCAAGCCAAAGCCTACATCAAGCTTGAACAATTCAATAGCTTTAAGATGAAGGAAGATGAGAGTGTGCCGGAGATGTTTCATCACATGCAAGTGTTGGTGAACGATCTCAATGCACTCGGTGAAGACATCAAGGACACAACATTCAACATGAAGTTCTTGAGGTGCTTACCGGAAACATTTGAGATGCTCAAGACCGTGCTAGTGAAGACCAACTTAAAGCTCTTGACACCAAATCAATTGCTTGATGAGGTGATGACCGATAACTCTTTTAGAGATGACTCAAAGAAGCAAGAGCTCATCAACAAGGCCAACAAGAAGACCAAGGATGAGGACAAGAAAGATGACAAGAAGGGATTGGCCCTTAAGGCTAGCTCATCATCCAAGGGCAAGAAGAAGAATGAAGAATCAAGTGATGAAGAGGATGGCACATCTACTAGTGGAAGTGAAGTTGATGAACTATTGGCCCTCTTTGTGAGAAGATTGGGCAAATATGTGAAGAAGACATACATCAACAAGAACAAGAAGAAGCAATCATCCAAGAAGAAGACCAAGGATGGCAAGAATGAAGGCAACATGACATGCTTTCGTTGCCATGATGATTGTCACTTGATTGCCGAATGCCCATATGAGAGTGATAATGAGAAGGGCATCAAGAAAGCTAGAAAGAAGAATGATACCAAGAATGAGAAAGAGAAGAAGCCCAAGAAGAAGAATGAGTCACATGTGGCTATGTGGGATAGTGATGGCTCATCCTCCTCAAGTGATGAAGAAGAGGAAAAGAAGAACAAGAAGAAGCGACAAGCTCACCTTGCTATGCATGACAAGATCTCCCTTTTCGACACACCTTCCTCATGCTTCATGGCAAAGGCCACTAAGGTACAATCTATCACTAGTGATGATGATGATGATAGCGATAGTGATAGTGATGATGAGGAGCAAACACTCACTAGGGAAGAATTGCAAAGCATGCTTGATGATTGCATTATCATGTTCAAGCAAAGTAGAAAGGAATGCAAGGGCTTGCGTAAGGAAACAAAGAGCCTTAAGTAAGAACTTGTTGAGCTTCGGGCATCTTATGAGAGTCTAGAGGTAGACCATAAGAAGCTTGAGAAATCTCATTCTAAGTTAGAGAAAGCTCATTCCTCTCTACTAGAAGAGCACAAGTTGTGCCTAGTGGTTGAAAATGTTGATACATCCAATGCAAGCATCATGTGTGACATTCTTGTTGATGAATCAACCTCCAAGTGTGAGACCTCCACTAGCTCTATCACTAGCATATCCATCTCTAGTGAAGATAATGACAACCCTATGCTTATTCATGAGAATGCTTGTTTGAAAAGGGAAGTGAAGGAGCTCAATCACACCTTGGCTAAGGCTTATGGTGGTGAGGACCGCTTGCTTATGTGTTTGGGTAGCCAAAGGGCATCCTTGTATAAGGAGGGCTTAGGCTATATCCCCAAGAAAGGCAAGGCCGCCTATGTGACCCACAAGACTCGTTTTGTGAAGAACAATGGTAGCTATTGCAAAGCTTGCAAGCAAGTTGATCACTTAGAGCAGAAGTGCATGAACAAGAGGACCAATGTTTCTTCCATCAAGCTTGATAATTCATATATGCTTGTGAAGAAGAACAATGGTGTTCGTGCTAGGTACATTGGTACACCATGGATGGGCTCAAAGAAGAAAGCCATTTGGGTACCAAAGGCCTTGGTGACTAACCTTGAAGGACCCAAGCAACATTGGGTACCTAATAAGAATTGATCTTATTTTGTAGGTCAATTATCGTGCCAGAGGAGAGTATTGGATAATGGATAGCGGGTGCACTCAACACATGACCGGGGATTCTAATATGTTCAAGTCTATTAGCATCAAGGGCATTGATGAGTATGAGTCAATCACATTTGGCAATGACAAGAAAGGCAATGTGTTGGGGTTAGGCAAGATTGCTATCACTCAAGAGAAAAGCTTATCAAAGGTGTTGCTAGTTGATCATCTTGATTACAACCTCTTATCGGTTTCTCAACTTTGTGACCATGGGTACAAATGCATATTCACAAGTCAAGAAGTTGAAGTGGTTAGTGGTGATGGTGCAAACATGATCTTCAAGGGATTTAGATATGGTGTTCTCTACCTTGTTGACTTCAACTCAAAAGAAGCCAAGTTGACAACATGTTTACTCTCAAAGGTTAGCAAAGGGTGGTTGTGGCATAGAAGGCTTGGTCATGTTGGAATGAAGCAATTGAACAAGTTAGTGAAGCATGACTTGGTTAGAGGCTTGAATGATGTGAAGTTTGAGAAGGACAAACCTTGTGGAGCATGTCAAGCCGGCATGCAACATGGCAATGCACATCCAACCAAGAGCACAATGAGTACAAGCAAGGCATTTGAGTTGCTACACATGGACTTGTTTGGGCCAACATCATACTCTAGCATTGGTGGCAACAAGTATGGTTTTGTCATAGTTGATGACTACACAAGATATACATGGGTGTTCTTTCTTCATGACAAGAATGATGTATTTGAGCTTTTCAAGACCTTTGTCAAGAGGGTTTAAAATTAGTTTGAGACATCCATCAAGAAGATTAGGAGTGACAATGGAAGTGAATTCAAGAATACAAGAATTGAAGAGTTGTGTGATGAGCTTGAATTGACATCAATTCTCACCAACCTACACTCCTCAATCCAATGGTGTAGTTGAGAGGAAGAATAGAACCTTGATTGAAATGGCAAGATCAATGCTTAGTGAGTACAATGTTAGCCATTCCTTTTTGGGCGAAGAATCAATCAACACGGCTTGCTATTGTAGCAACCGTCTCTATTACCATGGGATGCTTGGCAAGACACCATATGAGTTACTCAATGGAAGGAAGCCCAACGTTGGATACTTTAGAGTCCTTGGATGCAAATGCTACATTCTCAAGAAAGGCACAAGATTGGGCAAGTTTGATAAGAAATGTGATGAAGGATTCCTAGTTGGATATTCAACCACAAGCAAAGCATATAGAGTATGGAACTTGGGTAGTGGCAAACTTGAAGAAGTTCATGATGTGGAATTTGATGAAACCCAAGGCTCCTAAAATGAAGTTGAAAATCATGATGATGTTAGTGGTTTCAACTTGGAAATTGCAATGAGGACAATGGATATTGGTGATATTCGGCCAAGACAAGTTGATGATGATGAAGACACCCCAATGCCTACCACTATGGTTGAGATTGGTGCAAATGAAGCAAGCACTAGTGGCACTCAAGGTGAAGATCAAGATCAAGAGCAACAAGCTAGTCCATCCACTCATCCTAGTCATCAAGTGCAAGTGATGCAACCTTCCAACATAGCAAGAGACCATCCAATTGATCAAATTGTCGGTGACATCAATAGTGGAGTGGTTATTAGAAGAAGATTAGCATCTTTTTGTGCTCACCATGCCTTTGTAGCACAAGAAGAACCGGAGAACATTGAAAATGCACTAAAGAAGGAAGATTGGATCAATGCCATGCATGAAGAGTTGAACAACTTCAAGAGAAATGATGTATGGGAATTGGTGGAAAGGCCTAAGGACTATAATGTGATAGGAACCAAGTGGGTCTTCAAGAACAAGCAAGATCAAGATGGAATTGTTGAGAGAAACAAGGCAAGGCTAGTAGCTCAAGGGTACACTCAAGTAGAGGGTCTTGACTTTGGAGAGACCTATGCACCGGTTGCTAGACTTGAAGCAATTAGAATCTTGCTTGCTTATGCATGTGCTCATGACATCAAGCTCTATCAAATGGATGCGAAGAGTGCATTCTTGAATGGCTTCATCAATGAGTTGGTGTACGTGGAACAACCCCCGGGCTTTGAAGATGAGAAGTATCCCAACCATGTCTACAAGTTGAAGAAGACATTGTATGGCTTGAAACAAGCACCAAGAGCATGGTATGAGAGGTTGAGAGATTTTCTCCTCTCGAAAGGGTTCAAGATGGGCAAGGTGGACACCACTCTCTTCACCAAAAAGATTGACAAAGACTTGTTTGTGTTGCAAATCTATGTTGATAACATTATCTTTGGGTCAACCAATCAAGAATTTTATGAAGAGTTTGCCAAGATGATGGCCAATGAGTTTGAAATGTCAGTGCTTGGAGAACTCACATTCTTCCTTGGACTCAAAATCAAGCAATTGAAGAATGGCACATTCATTAGTCAAGGCAAGTACATCAAAGACATGATCAAGAAGTTTAATCTACAAGATGCCAAATTAATGTCCACACCAATGGCAACCAATGGAAGCCTAAAGCCCGATCCAAGTGGCAACATGGTTGAGCAAAACAAGTATAGGTCTATGATTGGTAGTTTGCTCTATGCAACCGCATCAAGACCGGACATAGCATTTAGTGTGGGCATGTGTGCTAGATATCAATCCGATCCAAGAGAAAGTCACCTCAAGGCAACCAAAAAGAATTGTGAGGTACTTGAAGGGCACACAAGATGTTGGACTATGGTATCCAAAGGGATCCAAGTTTGATTTGATTGAATATTCGGATTCGATTATGGAGGGTGCAAGATCAATAGAACGAGCACAAGTGGCACATGTCAATTCCTTGGAAGGTCACTAGTATCATGGTCTTCAAAGAAGCAAAATAGTGTTGCCTCTTTCAACCGCCGGGGCCGAATACATTAGTGCGGGAAGTTGTTGCACTCAATTGCTTTGGATGAGGTCAACATTGAAGGATTTTGGATTCCAATTTGATAAAGTCCCATTGTATTGTGACAATGAAAGTGCAAGGAAGATGACCCAAAATCCGGTTCAACATCCAAGAACAAAGCACATTGATATAAGGCATCACTTCATAAGAGATCATCAACAAAAGGGTGACATTTGTATCATGAGCATTGGCACCGAAGATCAACTAGCCGACATATTCACCAAGCCACTTGATGAGAAGAGGTATTGCATGCTAAAGGGAGAATTGAACATTATTGACTTCTCCAACTTGAGTTGATGCACCCCCACTTATATGACATGCCTCTCCTTCGACAAACCCCAAGGTAAAAGTTGGTTGTCATGGCATTCATATTTGCTAAGGACTTGTTAGTGTATTTAGCCATCATGCATGCTTATTAGGCTCATTCATGAAAAAATAAAATGTTTTCAATGTATATGTGGCACCACTATTGCTTTGATTGGTTCTATGAACTAGTGGTGGCATATGACATGTTTGTGTGCTTGCAATCCTAGTGTCAACTCTAGAAAATGAGCTATTGATGTGTATTCTAACATGGTGCAAGATAACCCTTATGTATATGAGGTGTGAAAAAGCTTGTCCTTGGTTCAAAATTGAATACATGGAAAGGCAAGTGATCTAGATGAGACCACATGTGATACTTTGATTGACTTGATTTTTCTCATTTACACCTTTTTGGTGATTGTTGACAAAGGGGAGAAATAAGTCACAAAGATGTTGGAAAAGGATCACACAAATAGGGGAGCAAGCTCATAGACTATTTGTGCATTTGTTATGTGCATGATCATAATGTGATGTTGCATTGGCAATCTAAATTCAATATACATGATTGCTTGGTGTATGCTAGTTTTTGAAAATTGATTGATATATTGATCAACTAGCATGCATAGGATGTATCTAGACAAAGCTCACATTTTAGCCTATAATGTTGATCTCATGGGGTATGTTGAGTTTTTGATGAATGTCTAGATACATGATGCTAAGGACTCCGATGGTTTCACGCTTCAAAGGTCCAAATTCTAGAACCTTAGCATCTCTTTTTGGTATTAGTATCTTTCTCCAAGATTTCTATCCATACATATGTGTCAACTTGATCCAAACACATGGAAGCACATATGTAGGGGAGCTACTACTACCAAAACCGAACCTTAAAATGATTGTCCATCTCTTGATTCATGATCAAAACTCTATGGGCAAGCAATTCAAGTTCAATTGAATTTTATTTCATATCTTTGTGAGTTTGGTTGTCATCAATTACCAAAAAAGGGGGAGATTGAAATCTCATGTTTGGTTTTGAAAATTGATGACACACTTGTGGACTAATCCTTTACTCTAAGTGTGTGACTTAAGAAAGGATTAGGTGGATGACAAGGAGCATGATGATCATGAACATGGACAATGATGGTAGACATGATGGATCGTCAAGCTCGGTGATCGGCTTGAGAGGAACCCGAGAGATCAAGACAAAGGTATCTTGATAGGGTTTTCCTTTCAGTGATCAAGACACGATAGAGCGTGTGATCACATTATAGGATAGATAGCCGACTATCAAGAGGGGATGCCGCGACAATCCTTTGGTGAAGTGCTTCTAGGTCCAATTGACTTGCATATTACATTTAGGACATGAGAGCACTAACTTCGATCTTACCTAACATCTCGACGTGCTAACATTGGTGATAACGTGGTCTTCTTCGACGTGTTGGCAACCCATGGCAAGAGGCGAAAGCAAGATTGAAGCAAAGAGCAAAGAAAAGGATTAAGATCACCGTCATTGGGGTGACCGGACGCCCTTCGGCATCGACCGGGAAGCACTCACCGGAGCGTCCGGTCGGCGCGTCTGGCAGAGCTCACGGCCGCGTTTTTTTTCGGGCCGCACCGACCCGGACCCCGGACCGGATGCTTCCGGTGCCGACGAACCGGTGACCGGACGCCTTGACGAAAGGGTGCCACCGTGGGCCCGTGGGTTTGTCATCAGAGCGGCCGGAGGAAGACGACCTCGACCCCTCGACCTACCGGTGGTTCCGGTCGCGCGGCCCCGGCCTTGCTAGAGCAAATTTTTTGAGCAACGGCTCCATTTCGAGAGGAGCCATATATATATACTTGGTTGGTCTGGTTCCTTAGGCTCTTTCTTGCACATTTGAAGCTTCCAACTTGCTAGTGAGCATTTGATACTCCTCTCCACTCATCTCTCCATCCATAACTCGAATTTTTGGTGAGATTGAGAGTGATAGAAGTGCATTGCATTGGTGATTGCATCTAGAGGCACTTCATCCTTGGAGAAGCCGCGGGATTCTTGTTTCTCTTGGGAATTTGCCCGGTTCCCTAGCGGCTTGGAGCAAGAGGCGGTGTTGAGCTCAAGTGGAGCTTGTTTGAGGCCACACCGGTGGTGATTGTGGGGGTCGTTCCTTACCCCGCGGGAGATTCGCGAAAAGAAGCACTAGTGGATTGCTTTCGTGGCTTGTTGGACCCTCTCTTGTGATCGTTTGCTTGAGCGCCCATAGGGGTTTTGGCACCGCCATTAAGCTTAGCACACGTCAAGTGAGTGTGTCGCCACAACGGGGGACTAGCGTGCCGGCAAAAGCACGCGAACCTCGGTGAAAAATCATCGTGTCAATTGTCATTGCTCGTTGGAGATTTCTTGTACACGGTGATTGGTCACAACCTCTACTCGACAAAACGTGGTATTGTACTCTAGCTCTCCTTTGCATTACTTTGGTAGTATATCTTGTTAGGGTGCTTAGTTTGAGTAGTGTGCTAGGTTGCTTAGTCTTGTTAGCTCCTAGTTGGTAAACTAGTTAGACTTGCTTGTTCACCTAGGAGTAAACTAGCGACGTAGCCTCTTTGTGTGGATTAGAGACAATAGAATTGACTTGTGGCTTGCTTAGCTAGTTGAAGCATTGCTTATTTGCTACGCCATCTTACTTACTAATCCGGTGCTTAGTGTTGTTAAGAGAATTTTTAATAGGCTATTCACCCCCCCTCTAGCCATTAGGACCTTTCATGCCCCTACTAGACAATGAGTTTTGGGGTAAGTGTCTTTTGAAAAGCATTCCCCTACTAGACAATGAGTTTTGTGGGCAAGTGTCTTTTGAAAAGCATGCCCCTACTTGGCAATGGGTTTTGGATTAAGTGTCTTTTCAAAAGTATGCCCCTACCGGGCAATGGTTTTGTACTTTCACTTCCATATGGATGTGAAACCATTCCCCCCTTTACTTTACCCTCAAATCCGATTTCCCAAAAGAGAAAATTCTAGCTTGTAGACAATAAATTTTTGGTCCAATGAAACTAGACAGGAGAAACCAGAAAAACAATATGGGTTTGCAAAAAAAAAACTTGGCGAATGAAGCCCCAAAGAGAAAACCGGACAGCGGAGGGGACAATGGGTCGTCTTATTTGCTTTGTGAACTAGTGCACGTGCACCGATTTGTCAAGTAGCGCGTGTGCGCTGCTAATTTTCCTGGTGCGCGTGCGCCAGGGAGTGACGCTCCTGTTTGCAGGTCAAAGGTGCTGTGCGGCGCGTGCTTTGCGTGGGGAGCAGATGGGCAGAGGTGGGAGGTAGAGATGACAGGTGGGGTCCGCGTGTAAGTGATGGAAAGGAGAGGAGCTGTGTTGCTGGGCTGGCTGCTGTTGATGCTGCGCTGGGCTTGCTCGAGCTAGGCCAGTTGGCCAAGTTGGGCCGGCTGTGAGGTTGAAGGGAGGAAATGAGCCCGATGGTCATTTCCTTTATTTCCATTACCATTTTCCAATTTGTAATATACACACACACATATATACTTGGTGTACATGTACACAATAGACGTATGAGCATAATCTCCCATACTTACTCATGTACATGTATGTATACTTCCATATATATTGTGCATATATATGTATATGGAAGAGTAAAATCCACCCCAGTCCCTAAACTTGTCCTCAAGTCTCATCCGTGTCCATGTACTTAGGAAACTAAGAATCCGTGTCCCCTGAACTTGTTCACACTACTAAATTTTGACCCTATTGCATCACGTCCCCTTGCATCAAACTAAAATCTGATGTAATAGGTGGGTCGCTATTGCATCAAATTTTGGAATCTGATGCAATAATGACTAGATATTGCATAAAAAAAGAGTTGGATGCGATACTAGTTCATATCGATGCAATAGGTGTGATCTATCACATCATTTGGAACAAGGGATGCAATAGGTACATATTATTGCATCGCACACATTTGGTTGCGTTAGTATTGGATTTTTGATGCATTATGTAGGCGATATTGCACCGATTTAGAATATGGATGCAATTATGAAGTACTATTGCAACAGATTTGTGTTTGATGCAACCGTATTTTTGAAAAAATATTGACTAACGGTGAAAATACCTTGTGGGTATCTAATAAGTGAATTGTTAATTTTTAAAAAAAAAAAATGGGCGCCTAATAAGTAAATTATTAATTATTTATTAAAAAAGACTAGTCTACTTTAACTTTTATACTATTATATCTAATCATGTTTTTGACTGTATGTGCATAAGCTAACCCAGCCCATAAGCACATGTCGTATACCCTTTAGGTAATTATTACGTGGCCCATCAGGCATCAGTAATAGAAGGATACGACATTTGTTTCTGGAGGCAAGGCGTTGATCAGGGCCCATCAGGCATCATACGACATTTGTTTCTAGAGACAAGAGTCGACAGCGCCAGCTCTAGGGGGTGCAAGCCGGGGTAATCACCAGGGGCCATACATATAATTTTGTATTTGGTATATAATAAACCTTTTGATTTAGAGGCCCATAACAATTGACAAAGGAAAAAGGCCAAGTTGATCGTGGCCCATCAACCCATCAGTCCTAAACTAATAAATTTTAAAAGGTTTGCCTCAAAAAAAAAAAAAAAATTAAAAGGTATAGATGCCACATGTGCCCTCCCAATTGTATTTTCATCATTTCACAACAACTTGCGTTGCTAATATTGATGGAACCCAGAGCATTCATATATTTCCATCACAAATTAGCGAACTAAAGTCCAGCACAACATAAAGTCACCACACTCCATCTATGATGCCCATGCTGCTCTTACCAGTAGGTTTTAGGGTTTCTATCAAGCAAGAACTGGTTACTGGAATCTTTTTTATGGACAATGCATACTAGGGGAACCTCCTCCGTTGCTCTGCGGGAATTAAGAAAATGCAATGATTATAAGAGTAAATTTTATGATATCATCTCTGCCCGATAGGGATATGAGCTTATTATAGAAAGTTGAAATACCAAAGTGTATTGAGTATACACAACTATTTTTAAGACCAAAGTGCCAAGCTATTTGAACTGAACTATCTGAAGCGAGTATAACCAAAAATTATTAAGCTCACGCAATGTATCTTGCGTAATTTTTTTTAAAAAGACTCGTAATTATTTATTTGAGTGAGTCCTTGTCACCGACATAATTCCTCCCTGTTTAGTTCTTCATGGCTGATGTTGAGAACAATCCATAAACGTTAAGCGTATTAATAGCGAGTATAGTATAGATTTCAGATATTATTATTGATTGATTATTTGGAGCTTTGCTGATTCTAATAACTTTTGAGCAAATGATAGTACTTAGAATTAACCGTGTGAAGCAGTGTCTATAACTTAAAGGAAACGATGTCAATTATTTTCTTAGGAAAACATAATCTATCATGAGACGGAATCAGAAAAAAATATTCGATGGTATATGTTTTCCGGGAGGAACCTGATTTGGAGGGGAACAACTCAACAATTACCACGCTTGGACTCGAAGAAATATGCAGCATAACAATCGGCACCAATGAAGCTGCCTACAATTTTGTGCACAAAATTAGAGGGCAATTGTTGATGCTCGTGGATGACAACTATTTCGAAATTGGAGGCAGGAACACAACTGACGAAGAACGGACATGTGCCTGCGATGGGGCTGAGAATTTGAGAGGGCACAGTCATGGAGACCACCATTTAAATCATAGAAGGGATGTAACGGAATAGATGCAAGATAAATAAGTATTTCACTGTATCAGAGAAAAATAAGTGTTACCAAGTTTAGTAATGCATGACTTTATATTTGAATGGTGAGAGAGATTCCAGCCTTCGATCACTTCTTTTTGGTTTATATACATCTGAAGACAGAGCTCACAGTACAGAGGGGCAATGAGCTGCATCGTTTTCAGCATCAATTGTACCACATGAAACTAACAGCTTCCTTCATCCTAATGCTTGTTGGATGTGACACCAACTGCACCTGTCATAAGATGACCGATATACCAGCTGCAACACAAATCAGTTGAAAAACATACTGAAAGTTGAAACATTGGCCTGCATTTATAAATCAAACTACATGCAAAGCTGGAATAGAAACAATTTCAGTTTTCTAAGAGAAAAAGAAGCAATGGCAGTAGCTGCAAATTCATGTTCAAATACGTTTGCCTGGGCAATCTCAGGAACGTGCTAGCTACTAACCGTGAAGAACGTCCAATGCCGCCGCCTGCTTCGTGAAGAACGTCATGGACTGCTACTACACCGCGGCGTATACCAGTGTCATCACCCATATGGGGAACAGACGGAGCACATCCTTGGCTTCGCTGACCACGACGGCTGTGTTCGTTGTCATCGTTGCCCCACCTGCGCCTCCTGGCCGACTCTGATTCTGCTGCGCACATCGGCGTTCAGTAAAAGGCTGCATCAGTTGCATGACCTTGTGCCGGTAACCACGTACAGTACCTGATCTCCTGCCCTTAGGCTGGCACCTCTCTATTAGCAGAGCAATCACATATGTCAGTGAAGTAGAACAGTGACATTATAGTAGAAAAACTGGATATCTATTACTATTAGGACCCCCAAGGGGGGAAAACACTTCAAGACAAAGTAATCAGTAAAAGTGAAGAAAGATTAGGGTGACAGAACAAACAAAAAGAATCCTCCATTAGTGAGGAAATTAAGGACAACAAAATTAACAATTTCCTTTCGGCAAATATCAGATAGTTCATTAATCTAATCTATTGTTTCCTCGTAACATGTGAGGCAAATTATCCTTAACATGTGAGACTCTTCCTTATGTTCTGTTGACAATCACAACAGATCAAAATTTTATACACAGCTTACTGAAACAATAGTTCTTAAATAGAGGCTGGACAGCAAGATGGTCATGTGCGATCTCATAAATATTTGATCATGTAGTTGCTTTATGCATACAAATTATACAGACATGAGTCTAATTCAAGTGGACCAGCTGACAGCAATGTCATATACTATTAATCTGCTATATACAACTGTATATGCAAACTGCAAAGTGTCCAACCTCAAAGCTCGGCTGCCTCTGAGCCTCTAACTGAATTTCACCAAGTGCTACTTGCTATAGTTAGTAGTCACCCTTTATTTATTTATTTTCTCAACGATTGCTACCTGCTGCTTGTTACTTGATGTTCAAGGTCGTTTAGCCAATTAGCCATGGCAGCCAACATCAAGTGGACAATGTTCTGACATGGATCAATAGGGAACCTGCCCACTAAATTTGGGAGATAACTTCAAACAGCTTGTATCAGTGAACAGATATAACAGATTCAACAATTGTTTATTCTGATGATATGCCACACGGATAGCATGCATCATTCCTGCGATAAATTCAATAACCCCATGCCATGAGACCAAATTCTCCCAATCCACCTCTAACCACTTGCAGACGTGCAAGATTAAAAATGATAATGACAGCAAGTGCATGAATCTTACTGAAATCATATACATTCCTTAGAAGGGTAGGGAACACCTGGTCGAAACCAACAGCGCCTGCAAACCAAGCAAGCAATAGTACTCTGAGTAACAGACACAATGTAGCTCATAGAGGGACAGACAAAACCTATGCACACACCGAGGAACAGAACACGCCCGCATAATCGAACACCGCAGCTTGAAACAGGGGCACAGGATCGGAGCGGGCACGCTGGCGGACCTTGGCCGCCGCTGCCACTTGGCGGTGCGCCCCATTGTCCACCGCTGGAGACCCCGGGGCGCTCGTCGTCCAATGACACCAACGCGACGCCAACGCCCTCACCCTCGCCCTTGGCCGGCACCTCTCTATTAGGAGAGTCTCGAGCGCAGGAGGGAGCGGGAGGCGGACGGCGCGAGGTGGGCAAAGAGGAGGCGGAGCTCGGCGAAGCGTCTTCTCCATCTCGTGCACGGTGTGGGTGCAGTAGATGAGGCGGACCGGGCGGGACGGGTTGGCGGGGCGTAGGAGGTGATGAGGGAGATGAGCGCCGCCTTTGCCCGGCCCCCGCCGGCATCTCCAAAGAAGCGTGCCAGCGTGCGTCCTGGGTGCGCCACCGCCGCATCCCCGCCGCACACTCCACGCGAAGTCGGGCGCGCGGAATCCCGGCCTCCCCATTCGACGGCGGTGGGCGTCTGCATACGGCGCCCGGCGAGGTCGGAGCAAAGGCCCTCGGGCGCGGCGACGCGGCGTGGTCGAACGGGGAGCGATGGCAGCGGCGGGGAGGTGGAGAAGAGGTGGCCCCTTCCCGGTGTGGATCTCGAGTTCTCGACGCCGCATCTAGGCCCATCCCCATCCCCGACGCGGTGGAGAGGGAGTGATGGTGGCCACACCACCGCCCAGAGTAGTTTCTGTAATTCTACTATTTCAAGTACTTAATTTCTAAATCATGCTTTGACGCCCGAATATGAAATCTAGATAATTTTATAAGCTTTCCGAGAATGTCCTCTTGCAAGACATTTGCCCTTGTACATCTCCAGATATGATTTATTTTCTCACAGCTGTTGCATGCCTAGATTTCTAGGAGCTTGCTGGGAAAAGCAAGTTGCTTATGTTAGATGCTTTATTTAGTTAAGTCATGTTCTTTAAAGTCATTTGAATAGAGCTGGGCTACTCAGTAAACAAGTGTCCAATGATGTATGTTCTCATAACATGTTTTATTCATTTATCTCCAGTGTCATACATATCTCAGAAATGCTAGCATTCAATTGTCGATTGCTTTTACCTCTCAACATGCTTTGCTAGGAATCATATTCGCATGATTAACATGGACTTGGATTTTTAGGAAGTAATCAGTACATGAATCTAACTGATACTGAGTTGATTTCCAAACTATCCATTTTACCCAATTCTTATTAAACTTGAACTGAACTGGGTGTTGCTACTTGCTGAAGTTGAAAACACTAATTGTGTTCTTAAATTTAGGAAAGCGCCTTCTCCAAAGTTGTAGAGAGAATTGAGTTGGAAGGTTCTGTGATTTCAAAAGTACAAGAAAGGCACATTCTTCATGAAACCTACAAGGAAACCACTTTGGATGCGGGGAGTAGGAAAAGTCCTAGACATGAATACTTGGCAAAGTATCCGCCCCAAAACCAACTTATGAATGAACAAATTGTAGAACAAGCTCGTGCATCTGGAATAGCAGCAGCAGCCCAACAGAAAAAATAGTGAGATGCAAGCTGAGGTAGAGAGGTTAAAAGAACAAAGATACCGTTCAAGCCGGCGAGAGGGAGAGCGACAAGGACGTTCAAGCCACGAGAGGGAGAGCGACAAGGAAAAAATTCAGCAGCTGCAACATCAATTGGAGAGTATAAGTAGCAGGATTACAGAGGAGATTAGAGAAGAGCTTAGAGAAGAACTTAGAGAAGAATTAAGGTAAGAGTTCTTTTCACTAATGAAACAACACAATCAAGCACCGCCTTTGGTAATAATAGTACTTCTTAATTATTGCCAACATCATTGATTTTAGTAAATATTCATTGCTAATGTTTCTCCTTATAACTCTAATGCAAGAATGCTGCACCAACCACAACAACCTCTCAACCTGCAGAAACAACCACTCATCCTTCAAAATTCACAAATAATGTTACCGCATTGAAATTAGGGTTAGTGGAAATGAAGGTGCAGATTTAGCACGCTTATTTTTTTGATAAATGCAAACTGCAATGTAATGGATACATACATTTGTTTTGCCATAATGTGTGAATCCTTTTTTTAAATATGCAGCCGGTATAGAATCATACTGTGCACACATAATGAACCCGCCGTTGTTCCCACTCCCATCCAAGGATCGAACATGTGCAAATGTAATATACATCAAAATTATCACCTGTAGTTGAACAAATTCTTAGAATTGCTAAGTGGTGATTGCTCCTTCAAATCTTTTGGTTTTTACAAGTGTCGCAGCGTGACGATTGTATTGTTCAGCCAGACGTGTATTGTTCAAAGATAGTCGCCTCACTCGTAGCACCAACAAATCACTTTTCGCAAAATGATAAAGATAGTAATGAGACAAAGACATTTATTACATCACGTGCACTAAAGAATACTTTGTTGCAAAAAAAACGACAATGCAAAAAAGAAAGGAGGAAAAGGTATGAGCAATCGGGTGTCATTCTAAGTTGTTGTCCACATTATTAACATGAACTTTGTTCACTTATACATGTATGTTTGTTCACTTAACATGAGCAATCAGGAGTTCGTGCCTTGTGTGTTTATAGTTCGGCTTGATTATCCATTCTATTTGTTAAACCCAAAAATGTTGTTGTCTTTGTTTGATTCCAACTATGTGATCAACTATATATATTACTAACGCAAGTCATTTTGACTTTTTCAGGAAGATCAACCCTGAGTTAGTCTTGGCAAAGCCGATATGAATCAAATATTGTGAAACGAGAAAGATGTCATGTTGTTCTGTGCTAAGAGACATGTATTTCTATTTATGGTTGCCTATTTGTAGCATAAGTTAGTGGATTGGAATGCAGTTCAACTTTTGCAATTACCTATTTGGAAATAGGAAGACATTTGACTTTCTTACATTGTATAAACGATTGAATGCTTAGGATCCAAGTTACTAATATGATTGCCTGTTTGTGCCATTGAATTTTGTAATTTTATGAATTTATGTGCAATGAATTCAATGCAATAATTGGTTGTCCTTCAAATCTCATGTCGGTGCAATAGTTTGTATTGCATCCAAGCTCATGTCGATGTGATAGTTCGAATTGCATCGAACCTCATGTTGATGTGATAGTTCAAATCGCATCGAACCTCATGTCGATGCAATAGCTCTAATCGCATCAAACATAGCCTCGATGCAATAGCTTGAATTGCATCGAACATAGCGTCGATGCAATAGAACCTTTTGCATCGGATCAAAATGGTGATGCATAAGATTATATAGCATCGAACCTCATATTGATGCAACAAAGTCTCTTGCATCGAACGATAGCCGCTGTTGCAATAGATGTATTGCATCAACATGATTTCGAAGCAATAAGCTATTCCATCTCTCAATTTTGATGCAAGAGAAAATGGATGGGCGATGCAATAGTTGCTTCTCGCATCAACCACAAGTAATCGATGCGAAAAGGCTATTGCATCAAGAGCAATTGCATCGGCTCGCATCAAACACGTAAATGATGCAACACCAAGCTATCACATCAATTTAGGCCCTATTACATCAACAAAATGCCGATGTAACAGGGGTAAAAAATTAGTAGTGCCAAGTGTGTCATCCAGGTCCAAAACCGGGTTTGGCAAGTTGTTTGCTACTGATAAAAAGCAGTTTTTGTTCTTTTCCTCTTTTTTTTTTTTTTTGTTTCGGTTGAATCTTTGAAAATCATAGTAAATTATAGAAAAATCATAAAATAAAAATTCAACTTTTTTTTGACTCCACATTAGTATATCTACAAGTGAACATATAATATGATATGCTTTAGTACAAAATTTTTACTACAAAGCTTTTATCTTTTTCTTTTTTTATTTATTTGGCTGAATCTTTGAAAAATCATAATAAATCACAGAAAAATTATAAAATAGAAAATCTAATTTTGTTAGACTCCACATGAGTAGATCTACGCAAAGGTGCATATATAATATGATATGCTTTAGTCCAATAAAATCATATTATATGTGCTTTATATCTATGTTTTTCTCAGTAATTAATTGAAATAATTAGATTTTCTATTTCTATTTTATAATTTTTCAAAGATTCAGCCAAATAAATAAATAAAAAGAAAAGGATAAAAGCTTCAGAAAAAAACTTTATACTAAAGCATATCATATTATATGTTCACTTATAGATATACTAATGTGGAGTAAAAAAAGTTGAATTTTTTAATTTATTATTTTTCTATAATTATTATGATTTTTCAAAGATTCAACCGAAAAAAAAAAGAAAAAAGAAAAGAACAAAAAAAATGCTTTTATCAGTAGTGAAACCGCTTGCCCAAACCCGGTTTTGGACCTGGATGACACACTTGAACAAGTTCGGGGACCCGGATTCCTAGTTTTCTAAGTACATGGACCTGGATGAGACTTGAGGACAAGTTCAGGGGACCTGGGGTGGATTTTACTCTATATGGAATGGCTTCGTATTTCCTAGAAAAATAAACTAGGTCTCGAAAGGATTTTGTATTTGGAAATGTGGCGCTTGGGATTGATGGAAAAATATTTGGTGGAGGGTGATCAACGGAGGAATTATTTGATGGGATGTCAAGGAGATATGATTTGATGCCAAAAATAAATTCTAGAGCTCAAGCAAACAAACAAGCATTCAAACATTTCAATATACATTCAAACATATAGCCTAGTTCTATATGGTGAGCTTTATGCGGGGTTTTCGGAAAGAGGTTTTTGGGTTGTGCGGTAATTAAATCAAGTTTTAGTTGATAATTATAAAAAGTTTAAATTTTTAGTGAATTTTAAAATGATGCAAAAACACGGGTGTTACAACAATGCATTTTTCTATCATGATATCACCGACCCATTTGTCACTCTCACAAATTGTCTTGGTTTACGTGAAGACTTGGTTTCTTAGTTAGACTTGGTTTCTTGTGTTTTTCCTCTCTCTCTTCAATAAATATAGTGCCATATCAACAAAAACAATAAATAGAGGGGTAATAAATGATGATAGAAACCATGGTAGAGTCTCGCATTGTGAGTGCTCTCACAATGCTAGAAACTATTATGGTTTCTATAGTTTTGGACATTGTGTCAAGAAACTATCTTCCACAATGCAATTATCTATCATGATGTCAAATGGACTACTTGTCACTCTCACAAATTGTCTTGGTTTTGCGTGAAAACTTGATTTCTTAGTTAGACTTGCTTTCTTGTGTTTTTACTCTCTCTCTTCAATAAATAAATACACATCAAAGAAAAAGCAATAAATAGAGGAGTAATAAATTAAATGAGGATAAAAATTATGATAGAGTGCATTGTGAGTGCTCTAATTAATTTCCAATGATAAACTCATCGACACACGCGACACAAGAGCTAGGGATGGGATACATGCTTATTATCACCCAACTTTCGGTCATGGTATAATATTTTTCTCTTAGGGCCCGTTTGGATCCCTTGAATTTGGGGGAATTGGAATCTACTTAATAAATTAAACTATTTAGTTTGAAATTTGAGATTCCCTAACTTTCCAAAGTTCATAAATAAGTCTATCTCAAATTCATAGGGTGGGAGATAGAAATTGAATTCCATTGCATTGCACTCACCATGTTATGTTTGCATTGCACTCTCCAACTCCATTCCATTGCATTGCACTCTCCACCTCCAACTCCATTACACTACAATGAATTAAATTCCAAAGATACAAACAGGCCCCTAAGAATAAATCAACGCCAACCGACGCATAAATCATTTGCTCAACAACCCAAGATTCATTATTTGTTTGTTATTCATTTTTTTTTTCATGTGAAAACCCATCACATGTCCACACGCCACCTGATTGGTGGGGAACAAACTAGAAAAAAAAATGGGTATCTGGAAGAGAAAGTAAAAATAATTAAATTAGAGAAAGAGAGCAAGGACTAGGAGCTCCTTCAGACCGAAAAAATTCAAAAATATTCGTGTGAGTGAGGCACACGTGGAGGTCAAATCCTCCGTAAAGCCGTTCTTGGGAGGAACTGGTACAGATACAGAACACTGTCGCTTCCTAAACCCTAGCAATGGCGGCGGCGAACCTGCTCTCGCGCTCCCTTCTCCCCACCCCAAACGCTACCCAAACGAGCCGCCCGAACCGCCGGAGCCCCGCCGTCGTCTCATTCCCCGCCGCCATGGCCGCCTGTCCGTGCGAGCCTCCGTCTCCACGGCCTCGCCATCCCCACCGCCACAGCCCGCGGCGGCTGCGGCTGCGGGCGTGCCGAAGCACTGCTTCCGGCGCGGCGCCGACGGCTACTTGTACTGCGAGGGAGTGCGGGTGGAGGACGCGATGGCGGCTGCCGAGCGTAGCCCCTTCTATCTCTACAGCAAGCCTCAGATCCTCCGCAACTTCGCCGCCTACCGCGACGCTCTCCAGGGGCTCCGCTCTATCGTCGGGTACGCCGTGAAGGCCAACAACAACCTCCCCGTGCTACGCGTCCTGCGCGAGCTTGGCTGCGGCGCCGTCCTCGTCAGCGGCAACGAGCTCCGACTCGCTCTCCAGGCGGGATTTGACCCTGCCAGGTGCGGCTCTTGTTCCTAGATTTTTACTTCCTGGAATGGACTGGTATCGTTGAGCAAATGTCTTCACTTTCTGATGCTGTTGTCTATTGTTTTAATTTTGGATGGATTAGAATAGATTATGTTACATTGCCCCTGATAATGTTAGATTATTTGTGAGTGCACAAACTGCATTAGCCACGGTAATACATTATCAAAGTCTATGTACCAAAACTTCTTTGCATTAGCCATTAGCCAAAACATCTATGCATCAGCAAACTGCATTAGCCAAAACGTCTTGTAATTTGGAATGGAGGGAGTACATTGTTATCAAAGTCTATGCACCACAGGTAAGTATCTTGTTATCAGGCTGATATGGATACACTATCAGGGCATTTACCCCAAAAAAAGCCCCATATACAGATATATTTTAGTATTTTTAATGAACAGATAATACTGCAGGTTAAAATTCAGTAAACATTGAAATTACCCTGCAAAATATTGTTATTTTACTTTTTTTTTCAATGAGGCAACAGCAAGCCAAGTCCACCCATTTCTGATTTCTCCAACTTCCAATTTCAAGACTCCAAGTCCAAAGTTGCCGACAAAAACCAAATATGAATGTATCATAGTATAAGTGGAATGGAATGGTGGGTGGAATGGAGGATTGAAGTATACATCACCTTTGACCAAAGGCAGCTCCAGCCCTGCTTTATACAAAGTGAGTTTCTAGGAGTACCAAGATTACAATGTAAGAACAGGGATCACACATAATGGACACACAAACATGCAGACCAGCAAGTCAGCAAAACTCTAATATGATGAAGGACAGCTCTAATGCCAAGTTCATTTTGTTTAGTCTGCATGCATAAGTCAGGGTCCTAACTGTGAGACAGAAGATTGATGACTGTTATTCTCCATTGGCTCAGCGGCCTGCTGGTTGACCTGCGCACCCTCGGACAAGTGACAAGTCTCACATCTCAAATAACAAATCATTGAATAAAAAAATTCACAGCTAGATGTGCATAAGTTCAACATAGGAAGATAGCAGTAATTAATTTCTATTACATGAATATAGCCTCAAATTTGTTAAATTATAAAGGGCAGTGCATGATGCAGCTCAAACTGCTGCTTAATCCCCAACTGCTTCATTCTTTTCCACAATAGCAGCGTCATCAAGAGAGGGGACATCAATGCCAAAAGTACAGTTTGTAACTAGTTTGTAACTCAGGCTCATCAAGGAACAGACTAGCTTCATGAAGACCTATACCACCGAGAGAATCAAAGGAATCTCCTGAAACATCACAGATCAAAGGGTTGAGAGACGCCTTAGAGTTGAGTGCACAAAGACCAGATCCTCATCACATTTTGGAGTTAAGGCATTTCTTTTAGGGAAGCTGTAAGTACTCTAGTTTCTTTTACAGCAAGAAGATGAGGCTGGTTGGCTAAACAATTTGATGGCCAAACTCATCAATAAAGGCACAGACTATCCATGGCTTGTCCACCAAGTCTGGATCCAAGTTAAAGAACTTTTAACTTAATTCAACTAACAACTGAAGTACAGGAACTTTGGACCTGAAATTGTCACTTTCACGTGCATGGCAAAGGGTTGAAGAAATTTCTTTTGATCTAACTCCCACACATGTCCTCAACAAAACATGAATCTGGAAAGAGCTGGGAGATTCCAAAATGCTAGTAAAGCTATCTGAAAGTGTTAAGTTTTTTTTTTTTTTTTTGTGTAACAAGTACTATGGTTTTGTTTGTTTGCAGATCTGTCCTTGATAGATTCCTTTTTGTTTGTACAAATGGTATTATTGGCTTTTTGCATAGCGTTGTTTTAATCTACTCAAAGATTTTCTCTTGCCATTGGTTTTGCAAACCCCGTCAGCTGTAGAGCTCATTGTTTCCAGTTGATGACATTATTTCTGAATAGAAAGTAACTATATTCAGTTTCTATTTTGAAGATCAGGTGTATATTTAACGGAAATGGGAAGACATTCGAAGATCTTAAATTAGCTGCTGAGAGTGGAGTATTTGTAAATGTGGATAGTGAATTCGATTTGGAAAATATTGTCAGAGCTGCAAGGGTTACCGGAAAGAAAGTGCCTGTTTTGCTTAGAATAAATCCAGATGTGGATCCACAGGTATGGTTACTCTCTGGTACTCCCCAAAACACATGTACGTGTGTACTCATGCGACCAATGAGAGTATTTGGTTTCTTTTATTGCCCTTTGTCTTATCCCTTGTTGGAATTCGGCTAGCTCTTGCTTATTTTGGTCATGCCACTCTATCCACAGGACATGTCATGCTACTGATATAGGGCCAAGTATGGCACTGTGACTTTGTTCTAGTAGTTGGTAGAATGGCAGCTATGACCTTGTAGTGGTTGTACATTACCTTGAACATGTATGGCCTGGTTATGGGTGTATATCACCTTGTACTGCTACAGGGCATCCTCAGTTCAGTCAGCAGCAGCACTGTTTTCGTGCTTTCTCGCTGTTCTCTCTTCTCGACTATCTAGTTCCAATTGTGTGTGTGTGAGGACTGTGGAAAGCACCTGGGTGCCGGCTAACATCCCGTTGTATTGTTATGAGTAGGATACCTTTTATTGATTTTAAATTTAATTGTGCTTGTTAGCAATGGATTTTTGCGTTCTGTTTCCTTAATTTCTTGAATGTCTTGTGGACAACTGCCACCTCTGTTGTGACCACTCTTTCCTTCCTATCTGAATTTTTTCCTTTAACAGACCAGATAACTCCTTGAGTCTTTCACTTTTTTGTGCAACCACTTCAACAAAGCCTTTTAATCCCAAGCAAGTTGGGGCAGGCTAGAGATAAAACCCATAAGAGCTACCAAAAAGATAAAAGAGTAAACAGGATAAGTAATGTTAGTGATAAATAAAAGAAGAGTTAAACTCTCCTGCATGTTCGAGAAAAAAAGGTTAAATAAGTTTTGGATTTCACACCTATATAGGATACCTTCATATGCCAAGTAGCAGTGCCTGGACATCTTTTGTAAGAATCTTTTTTTCAACAGGTACACCCATATGTAGCCACGGGAAATAAAACGTCCAAATTTGGGATCCGCAATGAGAAATTGCAATGGTTTTGGACTCTATCAAGTCATACCCAGATGAAATCAAACTTGTCGGTGTTCATTGCCATCTGGGATCTACTATTACAAAGGTAATGCTTTGTACCTTTTTCTCTGCCTTATGGGCAACATCTTGTTTCAGGTTAACAGTCACTTTGTTGCAGTCAGCTAAATGTTTGCTGTCCCAGTAAAAATAACTATGTTGCACTATGTCACCTGTAGTCAGTTAATGCACCCTGTTTTATGATGATTGCCTGACAGCCTTTACCACAGGTAAAGATTAAAATTTATTGTTATTATTAAGATTATACCTGAAGTCCCTTATAGAACCTGTCTTCTAAGATCTAACTAGTGGCCCACATCATCAACAAGGATAGATGCCTGGTCATTTCTTATAGGTGATTAAACTGCCATGCCTATTTAATTGATACTTTATCTTAGAACAATCATTGTTTACTTGTTCACTTAAAAACTGGGAAGTACTAGTGTTTTACTTCCTCCAGACCACACTTCCACCTTGCTCTTATTGTTCCATGTTGAAATGCCAATTTTGTCAATTCCAGATTATTGATGTTGCTATTGTCTTATAGTGAAGTCCATGAATTTTGTACAATACAAAGTTCTTCCATAGGCAATCATGGAATTTGTAGCATGTGCACTGTAGAGATTATATTTGATGCATTAGTTTATCAATGTAAAAGGAGCCTTCTTTTTGTTAGTAAGCTAAGGATGACCATGTAATGGCTCAACTATTTTGCAATTAAAATGCATATTTGACTGAGTCAAGAGGTAGATCCTCCATCCTTCCATGTACATGTACTCATGCAGAACATTTATGTTCAGTGTTCAATACTCCTCTTTGCTTAGATGGTTGTATTCTTTGCAGAATATATGTTTTTTTGTAGATGTATCTGAAGTGTTCTTCCAATTTTTTAGGTTGATATATTCAGAGATGCTGCAGTTCTTATGGTGAATTATGTTGATGAAATTCGAGCACAAGGTTTTAAGTTGGAGTACCTGAATATTGGAGGTGGTTTGGGAATAGATTACCATCATACTGATGCAGTCTTACCTACACCTATGGATCTCATCAACACTGTAAGCTCAGCATCCTTAACATGTTTCTGATTCATATCTTTGCAGACACGCATGCATCTTTAAGATATCAGTTTTCCTTATTGTGATACTGAACAGTTAGCTTATGCAGTTATGGCTTGAATCATCATGCTTGTTCTATTTATTTTGTTGCAGGTGCGAGAATTAGTTCTCTCTCAAGATCTTACTCTTATTATTGAACCTGGAAGATCCTTGATTGCTAATACTTGCTGCTTCGTTAATAAAGTTACTGGTGTTAAATCTAATGGTACAAAGAATTTCATTGTTGTTGATGGCAGCATGGCAGAACTCATCAGACCTAGTCTGTATGGAGCATACCAGGTTTGTTTAGAGATTTAATGAATCATAATGAGTGTTACTACTATGTTCCCAAGGTAGTTTCTTTTTCCATCTATAGAGTCATAATGATTCCAAGCTGTAGCTTTGGTTGTGTATCCAAGATGGTAACAGCTTGACATGGTGATAGTCTTGAGAAAGTAGATTACTTTAAGTTTAATGCATGGAAATTTTGAATATTGCCTTGTATCTGTCAGTTTTCAATGCTAATATTTACAATTATATATGGATAATTTGCTGGTGAAGGCTCAGAAAATTCAACTACACACGTATGACCTATGTTCTCAGCATCTCCTAAACACCGCACAGTAGATTAAGTATTTAGGTAATGTGTTGATAGCAAAGGATTTGGTCTTAGTTTTGGAATGATATGATAACTCATTCTTGCCATAGATCACTCAGGGTTTGCAGCAACTTGATGAAGCACTATGATTGCAGCAACTTTCTTTTTTGAACAATATGATTGCAGTAACTTGATGAAGCATTCATGTTTAGGTGTCATTTTTCATTGAAATGCATAGAAAATCATGTTAACCGAATAAACAAAAATGTCATTTACTCATGTGAAGAAAGTTATTTCAGCTCTTGAATCTTGTTACTCATGTGGCAGCATATCGAACTGGTCTCTCCCCCCACTCCTGGTGCCGAAGTAGCGACCTTTGATATTGTTGGACCAGTTTGTGAGTCTGCAGATTTCCTTGGAAAAGATAGGGAACTTCCAACGCCTGATAAGGTTTCTTTTCAAAGCCATTATATTTTATTTGATGATTAGTGTCTCCCTGTTTCCTTCTGACATATTGTCCTTTTAGGGAACTGGGCTGGTTGTTCATGACGCAGGTGCCTACTGCATGAGCATGGCTTCCACCTACAACCTGAAGTTGAGGCCGCCGGAGTACTGGGTACAAACTACAACATCATATATTTAGTGCCCAGGGGGCTGGCGCCCTCGATACCTATAATATCAATATATGCAATGTCTCAAAAAAAAAAATATCATCACAAAAGTCACGTATGTAGAACACATAAAGTTAAGAGCCTGTTTGGATTGTTAGTCACCTGTCTAAAACTTTTAGTCACCCTTCCTTTGGATAGGACTAAAAAGGAACCAAAGAAGAGAGAGAGGACAAAGAGGGAGGAGAGAGATAGATCCAGCCATGTGGTCCAAGAAGAGAGAGAGAGAGCACTTTAGTCACCATAAGTTGGGTATCCCTGACTTTTAAATTTTAGTCACCTCCTGACACCCCTGTTTGGAGTTTAGGTGACTAAAAGTGACTAAAATGGGGGGGTGACTAGTTTTAGTCACCCCCAATCCAAACAACCCCTAAGTACAGTTGTAACCCCTGTTTTCATATCGTATTATCGTTCCTAGTTGTAAGCCCTCTACGTGGCCTTAAGTACTCAGTCACTCACATGTTTCTTACCCTAGTGGGCCTTGGGCTGAATTATCCCATATCCTAAGTTAACACACCAGCCCACCTAATCGTCCGGGCTCACTTATCGGACAACTTATTGTGATTAATTGAAACTTATCGGACGATAAGGTTTCTGATCGAACAAACCTGATCGAACGGCCTTACCGAGGACGAAATTACGATAAGGGCGACTAATCACGCATTAGTCGTCCGATATGAAAACAGGGGTTGTAACAGTTAGTTTGATATTAATCCTAGATGTCAAGACACCAAATAAACCAGCAGTCAACCTGGCATTGTCCATCATGTGCTGACAGTGACACGTGTTTTTGAATCTCAACATCAAAGATGAATTTCAAACTGAATTGTTTCACTAAACTTAACTTTAGGTACTACATACATGATTTTTGTGATGATTTTTTTTTTTTTTTTGGATAGCAACATAATATTTTAGCTAAAGAGGGCGGCAGCCTCCTTGGGGGCATACTACCACCTATATTCCTTTTTTCTCTCATGATTATTTTGTAGGAAAAATGGATAAACCTACTGCGAGCTAGGGAATTTCAGTTACTTGCCTGGGTCTTCCTTAGAGCAACTATACCGTGTTTTGGGGAGAAACGAGGTCCAGCAGGGTTACAACCCCCACTGCTCCTGACCCTCCACTGCCACCGTGCCTTGCATGGCTTGCTTGCCCTGTTAGAAATGGGGCTAAGGGCAACAAGTTTGAGTGCTTGAGTGGGGCCTGTTGAAGCTACCTTTTTTTTCTGCCTATGGCCTCAAATGTAGAGAGTTGGGGCTGAGGCTCAGACTTGGCTTGAAATTCCCTGCACACCATCTCCCCTTGATTCCACCATGCAGCGTCCCCTTTGCCTATCCCACAATGTCGCAGGTTGGTATCTGTCCATGGACGGGACTACGGGAGCTTGGTTCTTTTCTGGATCGTCGATTGTTGTTGAGAAGGTAGCCTGAGCAGACCAATTAGGAGAGAGTGGGGCCTAGTGCTCGCGGCTTTAGAGGAGCTCAAGGGAACAAAACCTGGCAAGGCCTGAGGTGTTGTAGAACATGGAGGATGAAGGGGATCATGTAGAGGAGCTTGAGAACCAGTCATTGGGGCTCTAAAATAAGGGCTATTGCCAGAGTTGCTTGGTTCTTAAACCTGCAAATGCTATGTGTTTTCAAATACCCACTGTGCCATTGTCCAACCAATGTTTTTTTAAGAGTTCTGCGTTTTTAACCATCGAAACCAACTTGAATATGAACGAACACAAATAGCTTGCAGGTGGTAAACCAACTGTAACGAATTGAGACTTTGGGGAGGTCCATTCATAACGTTCCCATTTGTTGCCTCTTTTGTGTATCAGTTTTTTTTCATTGGTCATTTAACCAGTACAATTTATTGTTTGCTTTGCAGGTAGAAGAGGATGGTTCGATTGTTAAGATCAGGCATGAGGAGAAGTTTGATGACTACATGAAGTTCTTTGATGGTCTTCCTGCTTAGACGTTTATCCAACTGCTACCGGCAATGTTTTCTTGGGGATAATTGGAGTTTCTTTGTTTTGCTTTCTTGTGGTTCTGGAATGTGACTGGTTAGTTAGTTCAGTCTGTTGGTGTATCCTCCAGAACTTTCCTGTCATTGCTGTAGTTTTGGCACCAAGTTTGTTCTTAATTGCTTTTAAGGAAGTTATTGCAAAAGGGGCTGTTTGGTTGTAACCCTGCAGTGGGATGACTCGTTAGAAGTTACTAGGACCCATGCCTGCAACCTGCCTGAGCGTGATTTAGTTCATTAGTTGGGACTGAATATTTACCTGCTTGTCTGCGAACCAAATCTATCACCTGGGCGACCATATAATACAAAATCTATTGTGGGTTTGTAGTACCAAAATCTGTTGTAGGTTGAAGTGTTATGATTATGATCTACCGACCATCTTGGTTTTGACAGGCTCTATCGTCAATGCAAGTACTGTTATTTGGCTTTCTTGCTGTCTTAGTTAGACATTTATGGCCTCACTGGGTGCTTTTTTTCATTTGTTTTCATTCTTAAAATGGATTCATTCTCGACGTTCTGTTTTTTTTTTTTTTTTTTTTGGTTAAATATTGACTGATAATAGAAGCATCAAAACTGTGGTTTGATTTAGTTTCCCTGGCATGAATAAAATTTACTATCCAGTGATACCTAACCGGGAAAAACTAGGGCTATGTTCGTTTGGTGTGGAATACTTAGGGGTCGATTGGATAGCCAGAACCGATCTGTTACTCAAGAGAATTGTGGGTCCGTTTGGATCGGAGAATAGGTTTGGATTCTCTTCAGAGGCAGTGTAAACACTTCCAAACGGTTAAAGACAACACTTTCTTTTTGTGGAGATCAGAATCACCTTCAGATTAGTTTCTCTGGATTCTGTTTCTTGCATTCCTACCTCCCATCTAATCTATAAAATAATTCTAGTGATTGTCTTCAAGTGAAGCGAATTTTAATCAGATGCTTTGGAATTGTTCTTCGTCCATAAAAAGATTAGCCTTTTTTGTTGCAAGAAGTATAATATTTATTATTTTGCATGTAAACCAAGATTTTAGTCACCAAGAATCAGAATTGGACCAACGAGCCTAACGATTTGAGAACATGATTCGGATTCCCTAGAAGAAATGTTTCAAAGAAGGGAACTGATGAATCTGAAACTTTTCTGAGATAACGCAACCCTTAAGAATGTGCCAGACAGAATTTTCATGGAGGGATTTCGAGCTGACCGAGAAAATAGAATTACAAGAATCAGCGCCAGTTGTTTCCACTGAGGATTCTGAACCGAACGTGAGAATAGAATCACAAGAATCATTGCCAAATGCAATTTTCACCGAGGCATTTGGAGCTGAACGCGCTGCATTTCTTTCGTTGGAGTGTGGTTTCTCCCAATTCTGTTTCTGGTCTTCCCTTTGTAATGGCGATTGAACTTTTTTTATTGTTTAATTGCAACAAGTTAAATAAGTTGAATTTCGATACCGAACATACCCTTACACAATTGTTGCAGCACATTTGGTTGGGTAATTTGAAAGAGGCTTTTTTTTTTTTTTATAAAAGGCTCCATTTAGAATGTGATTTTTTTTCATGTCCTATGTTTTTTTCCTATAAAACTGAATTGATTCTTGTGAAATTTCTGCACTACCCCTATATAATTATGCATTCCACAATGTCTTTTAGGATTTTTTTTTTGTGTTTTTTTGGGAGTACAAGAGTTTTGGTGGGTAGAGGAATTAGAGTTTAGAGGATAGTCAATTATCATGAGATAGGTGTTAGTTGAGTGGAGATGAATTGATCTTTACCATTGGTTATGACTTGTGATATAAGTTCTCACTCATTCACCAAAGTGGGATATGAAATTCTTTTTTACCCACAAACCAAACAAAGAGATAACCTATAACCATGGATTGCCTGCAATCCGTGTAGTCCCTGTCCCCGTCATTACTTAGGCAGCGATTAATGCATGGGGTGCAGGGGTTACGCTTGTTATGTACTCCCTCCGTTTCGGAATATAAGCCGTTTTAGCTTTGAGCAGTTGTCTTCAAATACAAGTCGTTTTAGGTGTGGTCCCAGCACTGCCGCTCTCCACCATAGGCCTGCATACTCTGTCTCTTTGCCTCCTCCCACCTTCAGTACGTACGTGGCTTGGTGGCGTCGAAGAAAGAGGCGTGGAGACAAGACTAATCTGGATGGAGAATATAGGGGTATATTGGTATTTTGGCTTTAGTCTTGGTACCTGTGCCCCATCCCAAAACGACTTGTATTCCGAGATGGAGGGAGTATAGAAGTTACCTACAATCTTGAGAAGTTGGGTGTTTGGATATTGCACAACATCTTATTGGTACTCCTACATGCCTATTTAGACTATATAGTATAATTTAAATAGACATCGAAATGCTGTAACTTGTCACGAAAAACAAGAATTAAACAAGTATTGTCTGTTACAATTTTACACTATTTTAGCATTTCCAACGTAATTGCATAGAGTATCATGAGGATTGAATGGCCTTAAAGAGAAAGGTTGAACTGAGACTTAAAATTTATTTTCAAAAAACATTAAGCTAATCAATGGATATTCGCAACTTGTCTGCAGTATATTGATGCAGCAACAAACGTAGTACTTCCAAATTCCAACGAAGCAGCGAGCGCCAAGCCGTCAAAATAAAAATAAAAACATGTGGCTGCAGGCGAAGAAACGAAGCGCCACGGTGCTGCCCACGCAGTAGGCTGCAGCGCCACAAGCAACGCAACTGTTTTTCAAACAGTCGCCAAAGAAGAAAATAAAAGCTCCCATCCACCAAAGAGGGACAGGAGGGAGGAAAGAGGATGAACAGGAGAGGGTCTCGTCGCTAAAACCCTAACGCAGCGGCGAGGGGAGCGGATGCACCTCGCTCTCCTCCTCCCCGCATTCGCCTGCTGTCGCCGGCCGCCATGCCCAGCACCCGCTCCGCCTCCGCCGCCTCCAGGCTGCTGGTCCGCGCCGACCTCAACCCAGGTGAAGCGAAAGCGTGCCGTTTTCCTCTCCGTGGATCTTTCTCCCCCTTCTTAATGGTCCTTTGCTAAGTTCTGCAATGCCTTCTTGTTCTTTTTTACTTCACCATTTGGTCTGTCCAGAGGATCAATTTTATTGAAATGGTAGTACTTGCCAAGGTAGTAGGACTTAGGAGTAGTATTTTATCTTTTAAAAAAAAACTTTTCTCATGATATATGCATGCCTAAATGTTACTATATTGATACCGATGAGTGTTTGGAGACTGGAGTTGCGTGATTCCTTTCACAAGTGGTTAATGCCTTGCTCATTTTGTTTGCCCCCACTAGCATAATGTTGATAATCTGCTGTATGCAAGGTCAAGATACGTGGATTTAGTTTGATGAGATTTTTTTTTTTTTCCCTCGTTACCATTTCTTTTGTTTATGCGGATTGAACAAGACGAGTAGGACCGACGCTCCTGAGTTAACTTTTTTAGAATTTTGTTCCGGTTTCAAGTGTTAACTTAATCTCCCTACTCTATTAAAGAAAAAAAAACATCTTTCAATATCGACAGATCAGTACCTATGCCTGAGTTTTTTTTTTCAACAAGTTTGGTATAGTTTTTCTTCTGTAAATAAAGTACAAGTTTTGCCTTTTTTCAGTTGTACGAGAAGTCAAACGTGAATCCAGTGTTTCTCTTGACATTTCAAAGCCCGAAGCAACTGCTTCTGTTAAGAGGAAAAGGGTGAAGCGAGAACTTGAAGTAAATGAGGAGCATCATAAGAAGCAGGTGCCTGCTTACTAAATAAAATGTTTTTGTATGAAAAGAAGCGAGTTCCATGTGTTTATGATTTTTCTTTCCTTATGCTCTGTACTCTTGATTTAAATTGCTTGCTTATTGAACCCATGCTCTTTGGTGCAGCAAGTGTACCTTTTGTATTTAGCTACATTTATTCACTCACGTTACCTTAGTACTTGGTTTCATGCTCTCCTCAACAGAAAAATGTCCTATGCATATGCAGTTTGGTGTTGTCCCTGACATCGAGGATTTTCGATACGAAAAGGCCAAAGCATTGACATCGTCAAGTAAGGCAACATCATCTGTGGGTAAGAACCGCTGGTGCTGATCAGATAATCTTTTGAGCTTCCTGCTAAGCCAAATGTTTGATAATCGGTGCCCAGTATCTTTTCTCTGGATAATCTGCTTGGTGCTTGCAAGTCTCTATGTGCCATAGTACAATCTTGTTTGCATTTTCTGCGATTTTTGAAAAAAAAAACTAACACTTCCCTTCTTCAGTCAAGGTGGAGAAAAAGGTCAGAGTTTCTTCAGTTATAAAAGGTACTCATAAATCAGAAGGCTACTAGAAGAGAGAAATTATTGCATATACCTTTACAATGTTTGCTTTTCTTGCTATGTCATGTTTTGTTTTCTGCAAACTTATATGAAGTTAAATTATTGGGTTACTACTTACTAAGATGAAGTCTCTGGATTGAAATTTTTCGGCTAGCATGTGGTCAATGTTGCTTGTAAGAGAGAGTGATTGTCTCTATTCCTCCAAACCCTAGAAGGGTGGGCAATATAGTTCTTTGTACATGGGCCACATGGGCCTAGCCTCATGGGCCTACACATATACACTAACACTCCCCAAGATCAAACTTCCGGCGCAGCGGAGATCAAGACCGGACATGGAAAGAAATCAACACACACGGGGCCCCCGCTAGTCACAACTAGCCACCGGCGACGCTGAGAGGCCGGATCGGAACTCGGAGAAGGTCGATGAGGGCGGACCCTTGGTGAAGATGTCGTGGCCGGGAGGTGGTCGGTACATGGAGCACCGAACAGCGCCGATGGCAACCAAGTCACGCACAAAGTGCAAGTCGATCTCCACATGCTTCGGCCCCGCCGATCTTTGAGCGGGGTTGGTGGAGAGGTAGACGGCCCGACATTATCACGATGAACAAGTGTGGTCTTTGTCGGGGTGTGAAGCTCGACCAAGAGGCGACGAAGCCAGGAGGCCTCCGCCACCGTTAGCAACAGCCGTACTCCGCCTGCACCGGAGCGGGAGACAACCGGCCGCCGCTTGGACGACCCGGGGGGCGAGGTTGCCGCCAAGGAAGACGGCATACCGGAGGTAGAGCGGGCGAGTGTCCGGACACCCTTCCCGGTCGGCGTCGGTGTAGACGACGAGCTCGGTGGAGGGAGACCGGTGGATCATCGGGCCCGAGTCAACAATTACCCGCGGACATAGCGGAGAAGACGCCTTCATCGCGAAAGATGTGGTGCCCGTGGATCATGCATATGAAGACAGACGCCGAATCGCTGGCGTCACGCAATGTCCGGCCCGGGTGAAGGTGAGGTGCTTGTAATGCACCGGCCAAACTCGAAGGCGAGGGATCTGCTCTGAGTCGCCGTCATCGTGAGAGCTTCGCTGAAAATCAACCGGAGTAGCACATGGTCGACAAGTGGTCATCGGCCCGCTCGAGGATATCCGAGCATCCGCCGCCGGTGCGGGAACAACCCGAAGGCGGGGCTCTACTGACCCCCGGGAAGTGGTGAAGGGGGACCGAGATCCTTCATAGCAAACTCTGGCCGCAGGGCCCGATATGACACGCCGAAGAAGGCTGCGAGTCGGAGGCCGTGAGGACAATGTCATCAACATATAGTAGCGGAGTAAGCGCTCTCAATCCATGGCGATAGACGAAAAGAGAAGTGTCGACTTGGCCTCTCGGAACCTAAAGTGAGAAGGAAGGTGGCAAAACCGGAGTACCAAGCACGGGGGCCCTGCCCGGACCATATAGTGACTTGTTGAGCCGGCAAAACCGGATCGGGCCGACCGGGTCGACAAACCCTGCCCGGCCGACGATGGAACCGCTCTCGGACAAGGTGCCACGGAGGAATGCATTCTTGACATCGAGTGATGCAGCCAAGAGCGAGAGAGAGCAAGTGAGAGAATCGGCGCGCCTTTGTAAGCGGGCTTGACCACGGATTGAAGTCTCATCATAATCAACCCTCGTTGGGTGAAGCCTGCGAGGACCCGAGCCAGAGCCTTGTATCGCTCGGTCGCCGTCGGCCGGCGCTTGTGCGTCCATATCCACTTTGCTCAGGACCACATTGCCACACGGACGCGGCACAAGGTCCGCCGCGGGGTTGGCAAGAAGAACCTCATGCTCCTCTTCCATCGCGCGCCGCCGATTAGGATCCGCCAATGCGTAGCGAGGGAGAGGAAGGAATCGGAGATATGGCGATCGCTTCCGGTGGCGGAGAGGGCCGCGAGGACGGAGAACCCCGCCGCATGGCGAAGTCACCATCGGGTGAGTGTGACGGGGTCTCGCCGGCGATCTGCGGGTGGTAGACCGCCCGGGTAACCACGACTCGGCGTGGTGGAGGAGGTGGGCGCGGTGGAGGAGCGGGCGGGTCACGAGGCACCGCCGCCGGGCCCGCGACGAACGTACACCTGTTACTGCCATGCGGGTCGAGCCTGAAGAGGGGCGCGACCGCGGGGCTCGGGACGTAGCGTGGCGCGGCGGGGGCGCCGGGCCGCCTTGGCGCGGCGGGGGCGCCGGGCCACCTTGGCCTTGACGAGGAGACCTTCGAGCCGCTGGTATGCGAGGGACCAGCCGGGGCCGCTGGCCGCGACGAGCGCCGGGAGCAGCGAGCGAAGCGAGCTTCCGAGGCAGCGCGTGAAGCGCGAAGCGAGTAGCCGAGGGCCTTGGCGATAAAGCGCGGCGAAAGCCTTAAAGGGCAGCGAAGCGGGGTAATCTGCCGGTGGAAAGCCCGAAGCAGGCGAGTGGCTGAAGCGGCTGGTCGAGAGAACATGGACCAACTTCGGGATCGGGGAAGGCGTGGAAAGTGGAGTACGGGAAATCCGACTCGTCGAGAGCGGCGGTGCCAGGGAGAGATAAGCACTCGGCGAGAGGTGAGGTCGTACTCTTGGTGCCCCTTATGATGAGGGTAGCCAGAAACACACCGTGTCGAGCGGGCGCCAACTTATGAGGAGTAGTGGCGGCGAGGTTAGGGTAACAAGCACAACCGGCGACACGGAGGTGGTCGAAGCAGGAGGTGTACCCGAAGAGGGCGTGGTGTGGAGTGGGGAGCAGAGAGGCCGTGGGAAGGAAGCCGGTTGGAGCGGTGTAGGTGGCGGTGTGTAGGCTCTCGCCCGAGCGCTACGCGAGAGGCACGAAGAAGGAGAGTGCGCATGACATCGCTCGTGGTGCGAATCATCCGCCCAAATTTGCCGTTCGGGGAAGAAGTGTACGGGCAAGACATTCGCCAACACCATGAGCGAGAAAGAAGGAGCGGAGGTGTTGTTATCGACCACGCCAAGAAACACAATCCGACGGCCTTGATGGTGAGGCCGAACCGAGTGGACACCCGTGCAAAGAAGTGGAGGAGGGTGGAAAAGGTCTCGACTTGGCGCCAGAAGGGAAAGTCCAAGAGTAGTGAGAGAAATCATCGAGTAGGACCGCATAGTACTTATAGCCTAAATGCTAGGAATGTGAGAAGTCCACGGATCACAAAGTGAACAAGAGCAAAGGCATGCGTCGCACGCCAAGAAGAAGAAGGAAAAGGAAGGCGCACATGGCGGCCCAACCGCATGCATGGCGCAGATGCTCATCGAAGCCCGAAAGTGCAAGGAAGGTGGGCACTACGACTAAGCCGAAGCAAAGCTGCCGCGCCGGGGTGGACGAAAGCGGTGCCGTTGCCGTAGAGAAGAGGGGGGTAGTGGCAAGGGCAAATTGTGGAAGGCGGTAGAGCGGAAGCGTGGAAGGCGAAGGGAGTAAAGGGGTCGGAGCTATCCATGGCACGGAGGAGTGGCCGCCCGAGGCGAATCCTTCACCGTGGAGGCCGGTAGAGTCGAACTCAACCGAACAAGAGTTGTCGGCAGTAAAATCGGGCGGATGGAAAGAAGGTTATGGACGATCCGAGGAGAAACAAGGACATCGGAAGACGAAAAAGACCGGAGGCGTAACCCACGGAGGTGACGGGAAGACAAGACCCATTCCCAACCATGATCGAAGAGGGACAGAAGGGTGAGGGAGGGCGAAGAGAAGAGAGGATGCCGGATGAGGGGTAGTGGAAGGAAGCCCCCCGGGTGACATCCACTCGGTGCAGATGACGTGGTGCAGCCCCATGGTCTTTGAAGGATTGCGCCACATCGCCGATGCCACCCCCTACCAGATCGGAGTCGGACTTGGGCGGAGTTGCGGGAAGGCCGAGGGAAGAAGTGGCGCCGTGCTCGGGCCAAAACGAAATGCGGAGGGGCGGTCGGACCGCATGAATCGCCCCGCCGCCCACCGGGCGAGCAAGAGCGTCCGGCGGCGGGCGCCAAGCGCCCCAAGTGAGGGCCGCCTTACGGACACGGTCCCGGGCCTTGAAGCCTTGAGCTTGGCCGCCGGAGAGCACGGGCAAGGTCCAGCCCCACCCCGAGCATCGTGGGGCGGCCTGTCTTGCCGGACAGCAGCCGCGAGAGGTGCGCCCCGGAGGCATGCCGGAGCCACTGGACCAAGGGAAGAAGGTGCGTGGGCGCCGACAGCCGGACGAGGAACGGCGGGAGGAAAGGATCCGCCTGAGGAACCTTGATACCCTCGCCGTCAACCTCAGCTCAAGGCCAGCGCCCGGCCTGCTCACCGTGGACCGGGGGCGAGCATGGCGCACGGCGGGCGGCGGCTGCGGGCGGCCGGCGTGACCACCTGCTGAGCGGCAGTCGGCACCATCGCCCGCACTGAAGGACGCAGGAGGAGGGGGCTGGTGGTGCTCCGTCGCGAATAGGGCCGTGCGGCGCTTCAGTGGAGTGCTTCGCGTCACGCCGCAGGCGAGCTCCGCCAGCTGCCGCTCCCCGCAGCGTGAAGCGCCCGCGACGCGGAAGGCCCACACCCAGCGGCTCGTGCCCTGGGCGATGGGGCGGGGAAGTGTCGGGCCGGTCAGGGGAGCCGCCCAGCGTCCGCGTCATCGGGACTCGGGAGCCGCCCGCGTCCGCGTCAGACGGGACACAGGAGCCGTCGCGTCCGCGACTCCCCGAGGCGCGTGACGTCGCGAAGCGGGGCACGGACCGTGGCCCGTGCGTGGCGGCAGAGGAGAGAGGGAAAAGGAGAAGGGAGAGAAGAGGGGGCTCCTCGCCGGATGGGGCGGCGCGCCGGCGCCGCCGGACATGGTGGTGCCGGGCGCTGGGGAGGAAGGGAGGGGAGGAAATTTGCTAGCTTGATACCATGTAAGAGAGAGTGATTGTCTCTATTCCTCCAAACCCTAGAAGGGTGGGCAATATAGTTCTTTGTACATGGGCCACATGGGCCTAGCCTCATGGGCCTACACATATACACTAACAGTTGCTACAACCACAAGTGGGATCTTACATGGCCAGGATATGTTGTGGCATTTTCAGTTTTCCATAGTCAACTATCATTTGACTTCAAAAAAACTATCATTTGTAAGGTGTAAGCTAAATATCTTTTTAATTATGTTTGGAATTAGATCACTTTGTTTTTTATTTCTCCTAATTTTAATGTTACCCAAAAAGACAGTCTAGTTAGTCAGTTAGCCGCTCATTAAAAACTTGTATTAAACTTAGTGATTCCTTATTCTGAACATCTGTGCATTAAGGCCATGAAATAAATGCATTGTTGCACCCTGAAAAATAAAATTACTGATTCCTTATATTAAACTTAGTGATTCCTTATATTTAACCTAAATTCTTCATTGTTGCACCTTGAAAAATAAATGCATTATGGCTAGGTTTGTTGACTTCTGTATCAATCATTCATCTCTTTCATTTGATTGGTATCTTTCTTATGTCCATGTACTATATGAAAACTAAAGTAGTCATTTGTGCAGTTGGGGCTCCAGATAACTGGGAGGCAGTTCTTGGAGGCATTAAAAGCATGAGGTTATCTGGTGAAGCCCCTGTAGATACGAAGGGCTGTGAAAAAGCTGGTTCTCTCCTTCCACCTAAGGTTTTGCCACAAAATAATCTTTTCACCTTTACAATTTTATGTAAAGTGCCTTGTTTGTGTGACCTTTCCCAATTTTATTGCCAACTGGATATTAATGTCAAATTGGAGCTCCTTGCCCTTCAAAAGGAAATATAAATAGAGAAAGGTAGACCTGTTTGGTTGGCCTTACAGAGGTAGCTTCAGGGTTATGCAACTGACCTAGTTGGCTAATTTCCTTGTGCTGTACTACAATATGAAAGTGATGTTATTTTTTTTTTTCCTGTCTAGAGTCTAGAAATAAAACAATCTGTACATTAATTTTGTGCCAAATAGATTGCAATTTTTCCACATTTGTGGCTCTTCACTTATTTGCTGGTTTATAATACTTACGCCTTTTTTGTCTGGAAGTAATTGTGTATGTGGGTTCTGTTTGTAAAGAGTTCATGTCCAGTTGTAATCAATAATTCTCTTCCTATTCCTGGACAGGAAAGAAGATTTGCGGTTCTGATATCAACTATGATGTCAAGCCAGACAAAAAAGATGAAGTCACGCATGGTATGTCTTTAAAATTTCATGTATCCAGTATTGGTTATGCCTTCTTGTTGAGATTTCTCAGACCACTGAAGTATCTATTGTTACTACGGAAATTCAATATTTGCTTTTTGTTTTGTCATATGAAATTCAGGAAAAACCAGCCTCGTCATGAGATTCTCTGATGTGTTTGCACTTTGTACTAAATAGTTGTCCTTTAGCAATGCTGATTGCATTTTGGAGTCAATTCTTTTCAGCTGCTGTGGAACGCCTCTGAAAACGGTTTACTTGATCCTGATACTATAGTGCAGACTGATGAGACCACGCTTGCGAATCTTATCAAACCTGTAAGTTGCAAGGTTTTCACCCTATTAGGATGAATACTATGCTTACATTGTTCATAAATTAACAATTACTGTACTGTATGTACCCAAAAAGTAATGAACTTAGAAGCATGAAAATGAAAATTCATGTGTCTACTTTTGTTTACCATCACAGGCTTTGCAAATACACCAAACTTAACACTATTTGAAATGGAACATTACTTTAGGCTCAAGATGATCTGAAGCTAGAGACTACAAGAAATTCTCAGATAGATGACTCACAGCATACTGTTCATGATTTTAACAGGTCGGATTCTATCAGAGAAAGGCACAGTTCATAAAAAAAAGAAGCTTGTAAAGTTTGTCTTGAACGCTTTGGAGGGGATATTCCAGATTCTCTGAATGAGCTGCTTGCTCTGAGAGGGGTTGGGCCTAAAATGGCTCATTTGGTAATAATCTACTTATTCTGTCCTTTGTGGTTGAAAACTTGAAATACAAACTTAAATATCTTCATGTGTATCGTTCTTTAACTAAACAGGTGATGAGCATTGCTTGGAAGAATACTCAAGGAATCTGTGTTGACACTCATGTGCATCGCATTTCTAACCGACTTGGGTGGGTTTTTCGGGAAGGAACAAAACAGGTAGCTTAGGTTTGATTTATGTTGTCTTCTCTTCTTGAAAAAAAACACAACTACCCATTACAGAGGTTGGGAATAGTGTTTATGTTGCTATGTGTTGTGTACAGAAAACTACTTACACCGAACAGACAAGAATTTCTCTAGAGAAATGGCTACCCAAGGATGAGTGGGAACCTATAAATCCATTACTGGTATATCTCTACTGAAGTTTTAAAATTTTAGTACTTCAAATGCTTTTCTTTGATTATTTGATTTGATTGTAAGATAGTGGTTATTGTCCTATGCTAACTGAATCCTGCCTTGATTTCAGAACTAGTGTATGCTGAAAAAAACTGAAAAAAAATGTCTTGTAGGTTGGATTTGGGCAAACTATCTGTACTCCACTGAGGCCCAAATGTGACAAGTGTGGCATCAATAACCTTTGCCCTTCTGCTTTTAAGGAATCATCAAGCCCAAATCCAAAGCAAAAGAAAACAAGGTCTCCATAGAATTCTGACTATATGACTGGTCTGGCACCGAAGTGAGAGATAATATTTTAACTCTGACTATGACTGGTCTGGCACCGAAGTGAGATAATATTTTGGGTTGTCCGTCGGTGGTAAATATTATGGGGTTTTTCTTTTGGTCTATCGATTGTTGGATCACCTTGGTCTTGGTGCTATACCATTGGCATTTGGCAAGTCATGTATCATTTTGTATACCGGTAAATTGTTCAAGACGGTATAAAGACACGTTTATCTACCAGTTACTGTAAAAATTACTGGTAGCAAGGAAACTTTTCATGTGTCAATGAGTCGTAAAGGTGCCATGGCAACATTCTCTTGCATCCACCAAAGTGTAGCGAAGATCTGATGAACTTTGCTTATACAAGTTTCACAAACTTGATAACATTGCAGGTCTAGAAAAAAGAAGAATGTTTCACATGGTTGTCGTTTTTGAAAACCTGCATGAGAGCACTTTTGGTTGGTTATACGCAATGCAATGTGTGTGACCCATGTATGCACAACTGATACCAGAGAAACCACATTACCCAGCCTCATTTATTTATTACAGCGGAAGCTGCAGTGTCTTGAAATTCTGTCACAAAGATGTACATAAAAAAGATATGAAGACAAAGAGCAAGCAGAGACAACGGTTAAAGCTAGGAATTCCTATATACTAGAAGAAGCAAAGAGCAAGCACAGGTAACGGTTACAGGCTTACAGCAGAGCTCTGTACTGCACATTCCCTGCCCAACGGTGTCCCAACACTTTGCTCCCGTTTGCCACCGCTGATTACGAACGTGAGTACTGTAAATAAATATTCCTAACACTGTCAATTTATTCTATTGTAAACTATTCCTCTTTTCGCATTTCTAGCAGTCTTAGTTTCTGTTGAAACGCAGCATATTTTGTGGTCTCGGAATGATCAGAATAAATAAAACAAAAAAAAGGAGCATGACATTCAAAACCAAACAATTCTAAGCACAATGTGGCCATCATGATTACTTCTTATCATGAGTACTGTAACAATAAGCCTAACACGATAGACATCAGTTCAACATAACGACCCATTATATAAACAATAATTACAGACACTGTTACTTCTTATCTGGGCCAGACAGTTAGCACGGCAAATATAAGCATACGACAATCCATAACTAAGCTCACGCTTACCCCGGTCCATTACCAACCAAGAAACCTGCTTAATTACCACTCCAATATCGACCAAGAAACCTTAATTAACGCGCATCTTAGTGGCACCAACAGTGATAACATCTTCCTCTGAGCCCCTGATCATTGGAGTAAACTCGATGGTGCGTTCAGAAACACCATCGCTAGTCTGATTGCAATTATCAACATGTCTCCCCTACCGATAGTTATGACAGGCTGCAAAAGTTGGATAGCTTCTTTAACACCGCCAACATTCTTACCATCAAGTTTGCTATCATGAAGCAGGAGGCTATGTGGGATGTGCACAGTGCAAGCAGTGATTTTACCACTGAACTCTCCACGTAAAACTTCAATAGCAAAAAGAGCCTCAAAGCCGTCTTTCACAACTGAACACCCCGGCCACCTCAACTGTACTGAGCCTCGTAGCAAGAGATTTATGTTCAACAAGGGATTTCTCAAGCATCCGGCTACTGCCCTTAATTCTTACAAACCCTTTACTAAGTTCTCTGTCCTTACCCCGTTGAGCACCCTTTCGTCGAACATCTTTTATCATCAGATCGATCTCAATGAATAGATCATCTAACAATACGAGACCTCGTTTTGGACCCTCCAAGGTCAGCGGTTGGGTCTACAAAATAAGTTTACAGTACAGTTTAGTGGCACATACAATTTTCCTTTAATATAAAGTTCTGCAACAGAAGTACATACAATCTTAGCCACGACATTACATATATATTATAATAATACGAGAGAACTTTTGTGATACCAAAATGACAAACAAGGTTAGGTTTCCCATTCTAAGAGACATGTTAAAAAGAGACCCATAGATAGTTCATCAACAAAATCAGCTTTGAGTCGCTCTCTTCCATACTATACTATATACGTGAATCATATGCCGTTATCACCGGTGATCACTCCATGCATGCCAAATTATCTTAAGACAATAGAGGAAGCTGCATCCACCGCTAGAAGCTACGGAGTATAATTTAAATATTTACCCACACAATGACCATTTTGTCTAAACAAGAATTAAAACAAAGAATATCCTTCATTCAGATATTTGCATTTTAAATCAACAACCTGGGACGATAAATAATTGAACTCATAATAGATGAAAAAACTGATGACATGCAAAACTCCAGCTTTCAGCGCCATACATATTCAAAACTAGAAGGTTGTGTGTCAACTGTCTCTTTATCTCCTGAATATAGAGCATTTGTAGCCTCATTACAATTAGTTAAAATTCCCAAAGATTGAGAGAAGCTAGGAATGATCCCAAATGGCATGAAGCCATGTTGGAGGAGTTGTGTGCTCTTGAAAAAAAAACATGGGATCTTGTAATACTGCCTGCAGCAAAAAGGCCTGTGAGTTGCAAATGGGTCTTCACTGTGAACCAAACTCTTGAAGGTAAAGTAGAAAGATATAAAAGCAAGATTAGTTGCATGGGGTTATAGCCATACATATGGTATTGATTATGATGAGCGTTTGCACCTGTGGCAAAAATGAGCACAGTAAGAACATTAATGTCTTGTGCGGCAAACTTTGGGTGGCCTCTACATCAGTCGGATGTTAAAAATGCTTTCCTTCATGGGGATCTGCTGGAGGAGGTATATATGGAGATTCCACCAGGTTGGTCTAATCCTAAAGCAAGTGGGATGGTGTGCAAACTAAAGAAGTCTTATATGGTCTCAAGCAGTCTCCTAAAGCATGGTTTGATAGATTTAGACGGACTCTATGTGATATGGGGTACAAACAAAGGTAATGGAGATCACACATTATTCTACGTATTATTCAGACTTAAGATCACCGTGGTTGGTGTGTATGTGGATGACATTATTATTACAGGTGATGACGAGACAAAGATTAAAAGTTTAAAGAAGAACTTAAGTAAACAATTTGAGATTAAGGATCTTGGTCAATTAAGATACTTTCTTGGTATTGAAATTTCTCGATCTCTAAAGGGTATAGTTCTCTCACAAAGAAAATATGTTCTAGACTTGCTCGTGAGAATGGTATGCTTGGGTGTCGACCTGCTTCAACACCTATTGATTCAAACCATAAATTATGTCTTTGAATCAAAGCGATCCAAAGGAACAAGGAGAGCTATCGAGAGACTAGTCGGTAGACTCATTTACTTGTGTCATACAAGATCCGACATCTCATATGTTGTGAGTGTTGTGAGCGTATATATGCATGATCCTAGAAGTGGACACTTGGATGCCGGTAACCAGATCCCAAGATATTTAAAAGGTAGTCCTATAAAGGGAATTATGTTCAAAAGCCATGGCCACATTAATGTTGAAGACTATTGTGATGCCGATTGGCCAAGTAGCCTTGATGATAGGAGATCAACATCGTGGTATTGTGTGTTTGTTGGAGGAAATTTAGTGTCATGGCGAAAGCAAGAAACAACCAATCGTATCTTGTTCTACTACTAAAGCTGAATATAGAGCCATGTCACAAGGGTTGTGTTAGATCCTATGGGTAAGAAACCTTCTATCCGAACTCGAAGGTGCTGAGGAAAGGTCCTTCTATGCTACAATGTGATAACAAATCGGCTATCAACATCACCAATAATACAGTCCAACATGACAGAACCAAACATGTTGAGATTGATCGCTTCTTTGTCAAGGAGAAGATAGACGAAGGTATTTTAGTTTTGGGTCATGTGAGTTCAAGTGAACAAGTAGCGCATTGTCTAACAAAAGGTTTAGGGCTAAAAGAATGTGAGTTAGCATGTAACAAGATGGAGATGATAGATATCTATCATCCATCTTGAGGGGGAGTGTTGGGTTGTGTGTGTATGTGTAGTGTGGCCCAAAGGCCAGCCCAAGGGCCCATGAACTATGTATGTATATAGATGTAACCCTTGTGTAGAAAGAGTGAGTGAATTCCAGAACATTCAATCCCACACTCTCTTCACCTCACATCTAAGAGTAATGCCTTACCTTACATCTTAACACTGCCTACCTCACATTTTCTTCTTCCCTTTGCGCCTTCTTTTCTCTTTTTCCTTCATTATAGCTTCCTATTTTTCCTCTTCGTTCTTTTCATACGCCTTCTTCACAGCAGATAGTAACAACACTGAGATCCGGATTAAAATGCGTGACTTCTCTTCTAGTCCTATACTCAGCGTTGATTAATGTATCATAGGATTGCAAGAGGCCAAAACACTTCCAACTTTGACACTTAATAGGCCATTCCCATATAACCTCCATTCATTGGTATCTTCATTATAGATCACTTAGGCCTCGCTTTGGATAATCCCCGTCATTTCCCAGGGTGTAAGCCCCCACATGTTACCGTTCACCGCTTAAATTTGACAAATCTCATGCATTCACGAGGGACCCGACCATGCCTTCCCCGGGCGACGTTCTCCGACTCGACCATGTGCGGGGATTGACTTCCCCGCCCCCCCATACAAGAGGGGGCGGGCTCCCCGCCGCTGTAAAAAAAATGGAGCGGCTCCATGCATGCTCGCACGATCGCGGCGTAAATAGCAATGGTTAGTTACTTTGACACCGGTGGGGGCTTCCCCCCTGGCTTGTATGTTTCCCAAACGAGACCTTAGTGTTTTCAATGATTACAATACTAACACATCGACGTCCCTTATAATGATAGAACACTTCTTTGTACACAAACCCAACTGTACAAAGATTGCTAAGAGTGAAGATAATCTTGATTGGCTCAATTGGATCCTCATCTCGAAGTCGTCTTCCCATTGGCTAAACAACTACAGCGAATAAACCACCTAAAGCTATAGTTGGAATCTTGTAGCACGCTGACACTATTGGACTAACTGAATTTGGTTGTTCTTGTCTTTGATGCAATAAGCATGGCTCCTTCTCTGAAAAGTAGTGCACAAGCCATGCTAAAACTCAACATGTGAACCTCAGAACTCCAGTTATAACCTCTTCAACAAACCGAGCATCTCCATTATTTTTTCTTTGGCCGCCCCGATCAATCATCAATTTCTTAATGTCGCTTAGCAAGCTACCAAAACGCCAAGCCATTTTTGAATGTAAATGTAGGACTCATCACCGCATTGTACACCTCAAATGTAAATGTAGGAACTTGCATCAAATGTTTGTTTAAAAACTAGTAAGCAATTCTTGTGCCATGCACCCGGACCAAAAGGTAGGAGATGTTTGCTTTAACATAAATCGTTTCGAGAAGCATAATAATCGATCTACCGGGAGTATCAATCTATGGCCACGTTATAGGAGGAGTACCAAAGTTCGATCTGCGCCTTCTTTTTATAGCGAGGAGGGATGATGATCTTTGTGTTAATGAGTACTCCTACGCACACTAATCGGCAGCAAGCAAAACTTGCAAGGCTTGTAGATCGGACTTGGCAACCAATGCTTGCAGCCGCCGCTAAGCCGTGGCCCCGTTTAGGACTTTGGTATATGTCCTTCTAGTCAATATATGCATCCGCCCTCGTGCATTGGGGGACATCGTATTTCTTTCCCCTATCACCCTGTATGTACTGAATGCTCGAACTAGTGTTTTGGATTCTCTCTTTATCAATATGAATCCACCACTATCTTTATTTGAGATGTCTGTAGACTGTCTTTGTTTTGCATAAGTACTAGTTTGCAGAAAGAATATTCATCTCCTACTTACACTAGACTTTTCTTGAGTGGAAAAATGATTTTGGTCAATATATACATAACTACGTAGTGTTTTACCAGTGTTCTAGTAAGTTTTGCTGAGCTGTGAGCTGGTACCTACCTCTTTGCTTCATTTATTTGTGCTCAAATGAAACCAGGGGTACAATTGTCTTTTCAGATGGCTAGGACAAATAGAAGGGATTCAAATGGGGGAGATAGCAAGGAAACCATGGATACAAGTTGAGTGACAATAATGTGAGGTTCATGTTGAGTGTCAACTTTGTGAAGGCTGTTGTTGGTAGTGGCATATTTAAATCTTTGTTGTATATGTTATGTAGTACTACATGATTTTGTGTACTATTAAAATTTTGAAAGTAGTGTATGTATTGTATGAATGATTAATGTTCAATGCTAAATGAGTACTTGAGTGTATTCTTGCAATAATGAGAATCACTAGTAATTCTGGAGTACTAATAGTGCTTGCACTATTATATTATACCATAGTAGTACTTGAATATCCAGGATAACCAATGATGAACGCTGCTTCTAAAGTGCACTTAAACTGAACTTTTTGAACACATACAAGAAATGAAGCAAAGCTTTGATAACTACTCCCTCCGTTTCAAATTATAGTTCGTTTGACTTTTTGATATCAAGTTTGACCACTCGTCTTATTCAAAAAATTTATGCAAAGACAGTCAAATTTAAGTCATTCTTAAAGAACATTTGATAATAAAGCATGCCACAACAAAAGAAGTGATATTTTGCATAAAATTTTGAATAAGACGAGTGATCAAAGTTAGGGTTAAAAAGTCAAACGACCTACAATTTGGAGCGGATTTAGTAGTAGTTTTTTTTGGCACTCAAGAACAATACTTTTGTGTCAATTATGCATAAAGTAACAAGACTTTGTCATGGCACAAATTCTGCTGTCATAAATATTTTGGAATAAAAATGAATTAAGTCATGATTTAAACATATTCTACTATGCATCACATATCTAAGTACTTGATCTAGTTCAAGGGTCAATGGTGACAAGCTTAAATTCAACAAGATAATCGGCACATGGTGGTGAAGAAACTTGAAGATCGCTCAAACCACAACTTGAAACTTGTGTAAATCATCTAGAAAATAGTTACATTGTGAAGACGACCAAGCTTTTGGAAAGGAACATTGGAACAAACTAGTTCAATAAGAAGACAAACAATGTAAATGGACCATTCGCTCTCCCATCACAAGTGGTACTCACTCAAGTGTATTGTCCGAATGGTTCTCCTCCGTGAAGTTGGTACTAAGGATGTTTTTACACTATATGTGTGCCGCAAAGGTATGTCTACATACCTTGTCTCACTTAGTAGTAAAAGCTCTCCCGAAATCTATATCCATACATATGTGCAAGAGTTAAACCCAAAACCTTTAGCACATATATAGGAGAGTGTTCACTACAACTTTGGTTTTGAAACACTTGTCCTCTCTAATTCATGTGTCTAATGCTATGGATAGGTGCTACAATGCTCATGTTCAAGTCCACAATATACCTTTTGCATGGAGTTGGCTTGAAAACCAAATTCTTTTAACTCCTTGGTATAGGTTGTCACCAAATACCAAAGGGAGATATTAAAAGTATGTACGCTTTAGATCTTGTTAATTGAATGCCAACATTAGTTTTGAAGACTTTTAATATTTAAAATCAATTAGGACTTAGAAATGAAGGTTTACAATTAATGATTTAAATTCATATTGTTTATCTTCTTTTAGAATGATCTTGGAAGAAATGACCTAAACCAAGTTCTAGTACTTGAAAAATATATATATTATAAAAAAGGTACTATATTTCTAGTTTAAGAAAAAAAAAAAACTATGAATCATTTTGAGGAAACAGGAAAATAGAAAACCACCTATGAGTTCAACGTGAACTGAATTTGGTTCGGTTTCAATAGATGAAAAGAGTGTCTATTATTTGACTTCGTAGTTTAGGGTTTAAATTAGACTGGCATGTAATTTAAAAGTTGAAAAAACATGCTCTATCCATTTAAGAAAGCTCAAGAAAAACTCAATAAAACATAAGCTATCTACTACAGTTGATAGATACAAAGGCCCCCCGTTTGGATGCCAGGGGTTAGAGTTAGATTGGGTTATTTTTGACCCAAATAACCCAAAAATATTCAAACACATAGGTTAGATTGAGTTATTTTGGCTCTAACCCACCAAAAGAAGTGACCCTTGAAGGGGGTGATATTTGGGTTATTTTGGTGGAGCCCACCAACCCATCAGCCATATTGAGCCCACAAATAATTAGAAAATGCTTTTAACCCTATCATTCAAACCGCCCATAGGTTAGAGCTCCTAAGGTTAGAGTCCAAATTAGAGTATCCAAACACGCCCAAACCTTAATAACAGTGAATTATGTACGTCCCTCCGCATTTAAATTTTTGTGGCCGGACAAACTCTTCTTACATATTAAAAAAATACTTAAATATGGAAAAGTATAAGCCATTCTCAAAGATCATTAATACTTTAAGATAAGTTTGACTCATACCGTAGTTTTTCACATTTTCATTACATTTTTAATAAGGCAAATGATCAAACTTTTGTCAAAAATCAATGGCGACAAAAATTTAAATTCGTAGGGAGTGGGCGAAACGGCTCTGCCACCGTGGCAAGAAAGCAGAGCGTCTGAGATTTTTTTTAATAATACAAAAAAAGAGGCCCAATTTGCTTCTGCGTCACCGATTCCGCTGCCGGGATGGCCAGTCCGCGCCCTCCTTCGGCCGGATCCTCAGCCTCGTCGCCACCGCCGTCGCCCTCGCGGCCTGCGCTTGCTTCCCTACCCCCGTCTCCGGTATCCGGTGAGATCCGCACTCTCCTTCCTGCCGTTGCCAGGGCACCGAATCCTTTGCCCGGGCTCGCCGCACGCACTCGATGTAACTCTCAGCTGTTGAAAGTTCCTCGTAGTTGTAGATGAAAGCGAGTAGTTGCACCAGTCAGGATTCACTTGGTCATGGGTTGGGACCTCATGCTTGATTCTAGTATTGATGAATACTGTGAGGGGGGAAGGTGAATGCCAAGCTAATTTTGACGATTCAAATTCGTTTCAATACTTTGTGCCACTGATTGGGAAAAAGCTGATACATTGTGAAATATTAATTATTGACATTTACCTTCTTTGATTGATGAAAGTTGTCCAATAATATTTGACAATGTCCAGTTGTGTCCTTTTATCATTGGACTGTTTGATTCGAGTTCACTGTCACAAATCGCTAGCAGAAGGAATGTAGTATTAAATGAGGGAAGGATGAGGAAGCTTATGAGAGATGGAATTGTGGAAGGAAGGAGTGTGGATTACGCAAGTAAAGAAGAAAGAGAGGTAGATGAAAAGGGTTGGCACGAGCAGAAATTTTTCAGTATAAAGGTGATGAGCAGTTAGCTAGCTACAAGTTACAAGTTCTGGAATCATTGAACCAAACTGTGCTTTAACCTTGTTTTTAGGACCTGGGCAATTTTTTCATTGCATAAGGCAGCATGGGTATCAGTGAATTCCTTCAGCCTTGTATTAGGACATTCTTTTCATTCTGAATATGAGAACAATTTTACAGTTAACATTTCAGAAAGCTAAGGAAAGAACTTTAAATGTTGTGCAGGAAGGACATTGGCTTTATTGAACCAATTGTGTGCAGAAGCACTGTTCAGGGGCGGCATCTGATCTCTGATGATAATGGCAATACTCCTGCACCTTTGCCTTGCATGCTTAGATAATTTTTCCCATAAATGCTGCACTATCTGACAACCAACTCTCACTGATAAAACACTTCCCTTTGCAGGTTATGTATGTTCTGCACTTTCAATCAATCCATGGTCTCACTGCTGCCCAACAACAGGGGATCGCTTTTCCTGCCAGTGAGTTTCCTATTTTCATTTTACCATGTTATATGCAACACTCCATCAAAACTGGTTACCCTGCAAAGCCTGACACAAGTCTTCATGACATAATCCAGGGGCTGCAAACTTGATTTACAGTGCTGCAATTCATATGAATATTGTGTTTCTTGCTGTTTGAATCCTTCTAAGGTAAATACTAATAAGTAGTACCAGGTCTGGAAGAGAAAAACGAATTGCTTCATAAATATTTTACTCTGCCTTTTTGATAGATCAAGAAAGAAGAAGTGCTGAAGCTGAAGGTAGCTAAGCCAGTTACTGCTGGTAAGATGCTTGAAGTTATTAATTGCTAATTGGTGAATTTGGAATATGGCAAATGAAGTTTACCCATTAATTTTCTCCAGGAACATACACAAATGTTTTTGATTTCTGCATGGGAAGATGTCGCCATAGCTCTGCAAGTGTGGTACTGCCTTTTCTTTCCCTTTAGAGTGCCAGTAAAATAATTCTTCTACTTTATGGCATATCTTTCTTGTTTAGACTAAAAACATGGAGTTTTTTTTTTAGTTTCGTGTCTTTTTAATGTTAGTGGCAACAATTGCTTGTCCAAAGAACTTCAAACTAAATTGTTCTTTCAATTTACCAGGTTCATGAAAATGCCTATGCCAGTGACTTCCATCACTGTTTTTCAGTGCAGCAAAATTCATCAGGTATGACAAACTATGTACTATATTTCTTGGCTATATTACAACTTATCAGTTGTAACATGTTCTCAGGTCACTACTACAGACTGGAATTATCATGTTCTCGAATATTCATTGCTAGCAGCATTAGAATTACTAGAGATATGTAGCATATGCTATGGCTTGGAATTGTGGCTGGGGCACGCGATGGCATTTATGATTTATCTTTTTGATTGAAATCTGGACAGAAAGTCTGTGGTAGCAGTTCTACCTTCTGGCTATTCCTAATGTTTATGATGCATTGTTTTTTGAACCATGTGGTTGGAAATGATAATGGAATGTAAACGTTCTGCAGGGTCAACTGAATCTAGTTCCGTATCAAAGTTGTTGGGCATTAACGTTGTAGTAGGAAGGTAAGGCCTTTCCACTATAAGCACCTTATTTCTCTAAACTGAATGTGCACCTAAGAACTGCTTTATGAAATCTCAAATGGAAGTTAGGCCCGGGGAATCCTGCAGCTTGGTGTGCAAAGTAAGAGGACAGTCATGTGTTCCAAGCAGGCTCTCTGTGTTGAACAAATGTGAGATGTAAGTTCAATTGTGTATCTTCAAATTACATCCATCGTTGCAGTTCAGTTGATTGTCCTCAAGTTGCAAATGCCATGCCATGCTATAGCAATTCTGTTTAGCCTATTAGTCATGTAGCAATTTTCATTTCATCAGGGCTTGAAGTAAATGTTCACTGAGAGATTACTTCGCAGAACCTAACTTATCAATTGAATAGTCAAGTAGACTGTATCTGGTGGAACCATCAGTATTATAGTGAAGTCTGAAACATTCCAAACTGTTACCTACAAACTTGATAAATGTCTTTTGCTATTTGCGCGTATTTTTTCAATTTCAACTGCTATCAATCTGTCAGCACCAGCACAATCTGCATTGGTATCCCTTTTTTTTTTTTTTTTTGGTCCTCGTCCATGGAAGTTCTGCGAAGATGCATATGTTACTTGTCCTAGGTGTCGGTTATGCTATTGGGTGAGAGTAAGATAGATGTCTAGGTCTCTGGAAAAGGAACATCCCATATAGACTGAATTGAGAATCTGAAGCAAAATGGGGAGGTGAGGGTGTTCTGAGTGTAGCTCTGCACTAACAATAGTTAGGATGGGTGTATAATTATTATTGAATAGGAATTTTGACTAGGGTCCATGTAAGCTTTATACCTGAAAGGATAGTGGAATACTGGTGGATTACACAAGATACTGTCACAGAGGTGATGCCATCTGAATTTGACCTCAGCACAAGCACATTAGGAACCAATTCAAATTCGGATCTTGGCACATCTGTTTTGTTTCCTGTAGTCACAACACCAGGGAGTATTTTTTTTAGGTGCAGAATTTTCGGTTTGAGTGCATAGTCATTTTGGGTACCTGAGGCTTTGCTATCCTAGAGAAACAGAAACTAATTTCCATTTTCAGCTGTCCTCAAATTTGAATGTGATGTTGTAACCAGACCTATTGGAAATGTATAGATAAGCACTGCCAGCCAAGTTTGATATCATCAAGTCAGCAACCATTATCAGTTACTTGTCTAAATGAAAAATAGGTGAGGAAAATTTTACCGCCCTCAAAAAATTGCTGGGAAGAGATGGCCTTCTTGTGCCTGTAGTCCACCAAGTGATGAATGCTAAGAAATCACCGTTGTGTTGGCATGGTTAGCCTGTTTTCTGTAGTATCTGTACAATCTCTGTAAAGTGTAAACTATTCCATAGTTGCTACCATGAGATAATTCATATAATTTATAAGACCCACGCTGAAAAGAAGGGTATACCTTGCTCGAATATAAAGCAGATGTAAACTGCTCTTAAGCCTGCCTGACATCATGAGCACTGTTAGTAATATTGTTGCTATAAATTGTTGGAAAATTTGCTGTGGACCTCATCTGGATCCTATGTACCCTTGATCATTTTGTTAGTAGGCCTTTCATGATAGGAAGTATCTGTTTTATTAGTGTTCACTTTAGCTTGGGAGCTTGTTAGATCTAGATTTGTTCGTGATGTGAAAATAGATTCATCCTCACATTCTCACTTGATGGCCAATAAGGTCGTTTATGTTATATTAGCATCACAATTCCCATTGTGTTTCTCTGTATGAGTATTTCTGTTCATCCATCCTTGCAGGATAAGACTCACTTGAGCTGAATTATTCAAACCAGTTTGCAGAAATATATGAGATGCAAGAGTGGCTGCTTTCCCAGCCTTGGACCAGATCAACCTGCTGAAGTTGTTGATGAAGCTCCAACCAGCTTGGTATGAATGATATTTTTACTTACTTTTTTTTTTAAAAAAAAACAATCTTGGAGTATTGTTTATCTTTTATCTCATTTTCATATTTAGCTGTTTCACCATGCAGATAGTTATATTTGACCGAACCGGTCAGGGAGCCCCGACTTTTTTAATTAAATAAAAGAATCATGCAGATTGTTATAGGTTTTCATATCTAGAAAATGGACTGTTATGAACGTTAGTTCATATAGGGGATAGGAGGATAACCATTGCCAAGAGGAAGGCCAGGCAAAGTTGGCGTGGAGGGAGACTAGAGTATTTGGGGGGTTGGATTGTTTGTTGTTCATTTCTCCCCTTCATTCCATTGGGTCCTGGGTACATAAAGGGGTTGGCTGGCTCCTTGGCTCTACTTTCCTGCATCAACTCTAGCTCCTAGAAATTACAAAGAGAAGACCTTGACTGCTACAGCAGTCAAGTCTTAGTCTAAGTCCTACTTGGCTGCTAGGAAGTTTCACTGCAATTGCTTGCAGCCAGTAGTGAATTGTAGCAGCAGATTATCTACCAATTATACTCTAATATACTCTAGGATCTTCCCATGACATCTCCCCCTCCCTTGAGGACCAGCTCGTCCTCGAGCTGCAGTGCTAGATAGCGGACGAGGAAGGTGCCGACATCGTCCTGGATCCCATGGGAAGAGCCCAACAGCTGGCTTCTGGAAAAGAGGAGGCCGACGCCCTGGTGGTCGCCGTGGCCTGAGCCTCTTGAACCAGAGAAGGACACCGCTGCTGTACGCTCTTGCTGCAGGGCAGCGACTTGCCCTTGCATGTCACTGCTGGAGGCGGTGAGGGATTTGGTGAGCTTGGCCAAATCAGCCATGGTGGGTTCTGCTTCTGCCATTGGTGACAAGATGGAGGCAGCGGAGTGTTGTGGCGAGGATGGAGCAGCGATAGGAGGCATGTTGTTGGCTGGTGGCGGCATATGAGCAGAGGAGGGACACCCTATTGAAAGTGCAGGTTTGATCGCTGCCCGCATCTTCCTTATGGTGAGCCTGACCATGAATCCTCGCCATCCGCTTGTAGGCGGACTGCAGCCTCATCACGAAGGACTGCACCCGCGGGCGTGCGAATCCTCAGCCGCCGCCGCCTCGGCCGCACCGCTGCTTGGAGTTCATGCTCTCGTCTTCTCCTTGTGAGCAACATAGCGGTTGAACATCACGCACGGTGATCCATCCGCTCTTGAGACGGCGAGTACCCTGCTGCGGGCGGTGATGTGCTCATCATAGGATGGTGAGGGATGATAGACAAAGAAGCCATGAAAATGGATCGAAACCAAGGCAATCCGATACCAGATGTTATGAACGTTAGTTCATATAGGGGATAGGGAGGATAACCATTGCCAAGAGGAAGGCCAGGCAAAGTTGGCGTGGAGGGAGACTAGAGTATTTGGGGGGTTGGATTGTTTGTTGTTCATTTCTCCCCTTCATTCCATTGGGTCCTGGGTACATAAAGGGGTTGGCTGGCTCCTTGGCTCTACTTTCCTGCATCAACTCTAGCTCCTAGAAATTACAAAGAGAAGACCTTGACTGCTACAGCAGTCAAGTCTTAGTCTAAGTCCTACTTGGCTGCTAGGAAGTTTCACTGCAATTGCTTGCAGCCAGTAGTGAATTGTAGCAGCAGATTATCTACCAATTATACTCTAATATACTCTAGGATCTTCCCATGACATGGACGTTTTCATACTCAGGTCATATTGGATAGGATATCTTGTGCCTCTTCTGGTTATGTGTTTTATGACCTACTTCAAACTGACATTCACTGTGCTGTGCTTAGTCCAGTTTCTGAAAATAGTCAACATTTAACCAACAAAGTGTTATGGGCTTATGGCTAGAAATTTAGGAGGGATGAGGGGAGAGTGTAGTGGCCATGGGAAGCTGGCACACAGGAAGCAGGGGATCTGGAGTGGAGAGCTGCCCTTCACTTCTCCTTAATGAACTTGACCCTTAAGTCAACTATTGATGAGATCTTTTAGATACAATCCTACTTTCCTAACTTGCAACAGGCATATTCTTAATTAAAGAGATAACTTGGCTTCCTATTTTGCTTCACAAGCTGATCCTTGCAACCTAGCCCATCTGAAGAGTATCATTACCTATACAATTTGGGGCTGACAAAATTTGTTTGCCCAGCTATCCAAAGCCACAGTAGCTACTTTGGGCGTGTTTGTTTCCGCTCTCCCGAGTATCAAGCTGTGTTTATGCAGACGTGGTTGCTGAGCACTGGTTTGCCCACCGCATGATTTTGTCCAAAGTCTGCCAAACACCCTGCAGCAGGCCAACAGATAATCGGATTTTAATCCGAAACAAAGAATGGCCTTTGTCCAGCCATACCCATGATCGCATCAAAACAACAGTTTTCTCTGCCCCATTGGATACATCTGCTCAACTTCAGCTTTGATTTGAACATACTTTAAATGATCAAACTTATTATCTCAGATATTATCATGTCTCTGCTTTGGCACTGACAAAGTTGTGACAGCACCACAAACATATACTTGGTGTCATATCAAATGGGATTTGGATGCAAGATCTAGAAGTTCATGTATTGAAGAGAAATTTATCAGGCTACTTTTGGTAAAAACAATAGCAGCAATACCAGTCCTTAAAGGCACCTAAACTGTGTTCTCTTTCTTCGCCTTTTTAGATACCTTCTGAAAGGAATCTTATGTTTTGTTCTGCAATCAAAGGCTCAGATATTCCTGACTTGCATAATTTGATTCAAGATTTTAACTTTATGACTCCTCTATTTTAATTGAGATAATGAAAAAGCTCATTGTATTTGTTGCTTATGGTATTGATGCATTGGTCCCCAGTTAAATGCCTGATTTACCAACATTAGGAATTGCCGAAGTTAAGCTCTCAATGCTACACGAGGGATGCTGGTAGTGCCTATTGACTAGATGTTTTCTGTTATATGTTTGTGCTTTCTACTTTGATGTTTTGCTAATTGACATAACATGATCAGTTAAAATGTGGAAGTGGAACTGGCTGACTTTCTTCTGGTTTCTATTTCAGAATCCAGGTGCATGCTTATACATGCAGATGGATGAGCGGCTCACATGTGATGGTTCGCATCAGCATACTCGAAGGCTCTGTCCATGCGCTTGAGAAGGGAAAAGGAATGTGACACTCATAAGAAGTACAGGGGTAGTTTTCTCTGAAAACTTTCTATCATGCTCTAGGCTCATTTAATTTCCAAGTGCCAAGATGTGGACAAAGTAGGTTTGCTCACGTCAGTCGTGTTCACTTGACAGGAAACAAGTGGAGGTGATAAGCTGAAAACCGATGGTTCTCCATCACCCCCATGATGAACAACCTTTTCTACGTACTGGTTGCAAAATGAAATGGAGTGCCTATTTTTGGGACTCTGCTCCTATTTTTGGGGAGGATTATGGATGCAAAAATGAAATGGAGTGCCTGCAAAGACCTGCTCCTATGACCTGCAAATCTTTGCATGGTATTTTGTAGGATGTTGCATGCTGAATGAGTATGCATACAGCTGATTCAGCAGTGCGTTGGTCTATATAGATACCATCAGAGTGATAGAGATTAGAGATGCATTGCTTTCCTCATACTAAATATTTGTGGCTGTCCTGAGCAGACTATTACTCATTGTCTCAAGCATCATGTGCAGACCAACCACCTGAACCAATTATATATTCGTAATATATTGCACAATCTTTCATGCATGTTTTAAGACAGAGTAGCCCAAACATAACTACAGATACATGATCTTTTAAATCAATTACACCATGCCAGCATCTCTGCATCACAAACTCCCATGCCCTTTTGCCAGCCTCAATCAAAAGGAATAATTAGGCTTGAAATCTTTCATGAACTTTGGTCTCTCCCTCCCTTTGTTATCATCTTTGCTTTGACTAGTGGTGGCACTCTCCTCTGCTGCAGCTTGGTCTTCCTGGTTCTCGTCCTGGAAGGCCGGGTGGGTGAGGATGTTCCCCAGGAGCTGTGTGCCCCTGAGCGCATTGGTGAGCGGCAGGTGACCCTCAGGTGTGTCATCCTTCATCTCCCATATGAACTCGTCAGGGAAGGCCCTGTAGTTGTACTGCTCCACCTCTGTGTCCAGCTTCTTCATCCAGCCGACCCTGATGAAGAAGCGGGTGAAGTCGCGCTGCGATTTCTCCCAGAGACGCCTCTGCACGCTGTACCCGAACTTGCCATTGCTGTGCTCTTTCCAGAGCTCGTCGATGGCGCGAAGGTCCTCGGCGGTGATGAACTGGACCTCGGAGAAGAAGACATACCCTCGGCGCCTCGCGGACTCGCCGGCGAGGTCGATGATGAGCGCCCTGGTGGTCTCGTCGGCCTGGCGGTAGTCCCCGCCGCGAGCTGGCGGCCGAGGAGGTCCAGGAGGGGGCTGGTGACGAGTCTTCTTCTGCTGCTGATGCTGCTGACGGGGCCACCGGAGTCGGAGCTGATGAGTTGGTGGTCGAGGTTGTGGTCACCGAGCGGGAGGTGTTGGGGTGGAGCCTGAAGGAAATGCTGCTGCCGGTGTTGGTGGAGAGCTTGAGCAGGGTAGAAGGGGAGCCGTCATGGCTGCCACCAGTGCTGGCAAAAAGAATGGTGTTGGGGGAGAAGAAAGGATTGCAGAGAAGCATTTGCCATGGATGGCGGGAGGAGAACGGAGAGGGAGGGAAGGAGGGAGGGAGACGATGGATGATAAAGGAGTGGATGGGGTTTAGTGAGAGCTGAGCTGAGCTGGTGGTCGTGTGGTGTGGAGAATTGAGACCGTGTTGCCTTGTGAAGTGTGTTCTTGTGACAGCCCAGCTTTGTGCGTGTCTTGTGTGAAGGCCTCAAGGCAAGGGCTGTGAGAGATTTTGGTGGTGGTTTTGTAGGGGGTACATCTGGGAGAGAATACAAAGGTGGGCTGTGATTGGTGGGTTCTGGGTGAGATGAGGATACTGAACCCAACAGAGATAGATAATATGCCAAGTGAGTGTGAGGTGGGTACTCTGGGTCCATAGGACACTTCTGGTATACTCAGAGAAGAAAACATGGAATTGAATCCTTGCTTAACCTGTATTTCATATTCTATTCTTTTTAGCCGCGATTTTAGTTTTAATCCTTTTAATTTTTAAACAATGGATTTAAGGCTCGATGTGTACATAAATTTTGCATGTAAAAGGTGGTTAGTTTGCTAGTAGAAATTGAATTATATAAGCCATTTGCAACATGTAAAAACTCTTTTTGGAATCTCGACATACAAAATGACAGGATCAGCGTTTCCATCAAACTTCTACCTCTTTTTTCTAATTATTTTATCTAGTTCTTCCTATATTATTTGCGCTGAACCAGGTGTAAGCTTTATATGATTGTTCTGTTTTTATGTGTTTTGAGATGTGTGTGACATTTAACTTGAATAATTGGTTGCCGTTTTTTCCCTTCGTTTCCACAAAAATCACCAGCCACGAAATGTGGAAGCCTTTTACACTACCAAAGAAAAAAAAAATCTAAACTTCGAAATAGTGGCATCCAATTGCGGGAGTTTCTGGGTCTACGGACCTGGTCCATGTAAATCTACTGCGCCTATCAAGGACATCAGACGCTCTCGAGTCTGGACGGCAGAGCTTTGCTTGTCTGATTTTTTTTTGACCAAGTGCTTGTCTGATTATATCTCGTTTAATCAGGCAAGGCGTGGGAATGCACTTGCTTTTTTAAATGGTAAATACAATAAGAAAAGTCCAAATTTCACCATAATTCTAAATTATTATTTATTTATGAATAAAGACGCTAAAAAAAAAAAAAAAGCACCATATCAGATATTTATCATAGAAATACTAGTAGCCAGTATTAAAAAAATGACAATATGGCCAAAACCACATCTGGAAAATAAGTGTTCATTAGAGATCAAACTAATCGTTTTTTCTTTCCATCGTTCGCCACCTCACATACAATTTGAAGAATCAAAGTCACTCTCCGCTATTACCCACAGAATGCAAGATTACTTCACCACCAGAACATTGTGTTGTACTCAATTGAGCTTGGTTGAGCTGATATGAACCAGGCTAGGACATAAAAACAACCAATTCTTGGGTGAAACAAATATATTATTGGGTGAAGACACTCAAAACACCAATATGATATATGCGGATTAACTCTATTGTGGATCTTGGACTTCTCTTGTTAATTCCTCTTTTTGCCCTTGATTTCAAATGTACAAGCAAAATCATTCTTCCAACATGACAGGGACGAATTGTTCATTCTTGACTTCTCTTGTAAGAGATAGTCTCTGTCGGGAAGATAAAAGGCATTATTATGGACAATCCACCAATCCAGTCACCTATTAACTAATTCCAACAGGGAACATCCCCTGCTACTCTTTTTTCAGTAGTTAACAGATCCAAACTCGCCTATGTTCAACAAATAAAAGGCAGCTGCTAAGTTCTTATACATCAATACATCATCTTGTGGGTTGTCGACGTGTAACCTGCATCATATATAGTTTCTCACATTAATGCGGACTCAGCCCGACTCCATGGCTCCCGAACCCTAGCCCCTGGCGAATCCTCCGCGCCCGCCGGCGCCGGCGGCGGCCACTCCGGCGCCGGCGCCCGCACCCCCGCCGCCGCCCTCCTCCATCCCCATCCCACCGTCATTCCACCGGCCTGACTGGCGCGCCTCAATCTCCTCCCTCCCCGGCTCTCTCCCTCTGATCCCGATAGCGGCCGCGCCGCCTGCTTGCCGCGCCCGGCGGTGCGGGACGCCGGCCCCAGGCGCGGTGCCCGCCCCTTCCTCTCCCTCGCCGGATCGCAAGCCCCGAAACACTGTGTACGCTGCTCCGTCGAGGATACCTCAGGAGTTCAGCCACGGGAGGAGGCAGGGCCGCCCGGCGGTTGGGGCGGCAACTTCCGCTGCTGCGGCTGCGAGGCGGCGGCCTTGGCCGCGACGCCCGGCGAACCGGCGCCGGTACCTGCGGCTGCGCGCCCGGCAGTGCGCCCGCCGCCCGTCGACCTTGGAGATGGCGGCTCGGCACCGCCACGTCGTCACCTCCTTCCCGCCTCCCACCACCTCCGTCGTCACCCTCTCTTTGCCTCGTCGCCGGCTACCAGCGATCCAAACCGCCGTCTCATTCGCCGGCGTCTGCGGCTCCCACGGGGTGGGCTGGGGAAGGATGGCGTGGTAGACATATGCGCTCCGAGCCACACGCGGCGGGTCTCTCGCCCGGCGCGCGCCTTTCAACCCCTCCATGGGCAGATCAAGGTGATCTTGTGGAGTGATACCCCTGTCGAGGGCCCGGTCCGAGCCGGTGATGAGACGATGGGGGGGAGCATGTCGGTGGACCTTCCCTACCTCCACGGTTCGCGGGCTCTCTCCTCGTCCTCGGCGCCGAAGCACACGGATGGCGTCCGGTGACTCATTTCCGGGGGCGTCAAGTTGGTCGGGGGCGTCGACACCGGGCGCGGCCATGGCTGGTGTCGGGACCACGTGCCCGACGAGGCGCAAACATCCAGCGCCGCCAACGCCGCCGCCGCCGCCGGAGGGTGAAAGCCGCTGCGCTGCGGCTGCGAGGCGGCGGCAAAGAACGAGCCTCGAGCGAAGGTGGGCACGACGGGCACCGGCCGACCAATGGCGCTGTGAGCGAGCCGACCAATTTATAAGAAATCAAGTATAATTCGCAATCACCGAGGCAATCGCAGATCTACACTTGAGTCCATATAAACCGGTATTCGAAATCTCCGAGTGATTTCAAACTCATCAACAATAACAACGGAGGATCGTTGAGCTTGGTAGTAAAATCCCGCGGTATTTCAAACCAAATTTGATATATTAAACATCGAGTCGCAAGTATAATTTATTACAAACTCAGGTTCATTGTGCGAGAGCAGTAGTTTGCGAAAACCAAATAGTCTCTTAAGCGAAAACAAATATAAAATAGTGCGGTAGATAGTCATCCTCGTAGCGGCATGAGACGGGGGATATAGATTTGCCTTGCCCCGGCCTTACTCTTCATCAACGAAATGCAGACAAGTCTTGCAAGAACCATGGTAAACATGCTCACCGCAACAAACGGGGAATAAAACCCCGAAAGTACAAAATACTCGGCTAGACTTACCCGTCCAAAATAAAACAAAAAAGACTCCAAGGATCATGCTAGGCTTTATCTCGGGGTTTAGGCGACTCACATTAATTTCGCAAATAAGGTTGTTTAGTGAGCCTATACATGCTACTTGTATACTTTTCCAAGTTAACAGGGGTACTTAATTAATTATATAACATAGATCCTGTATAGTCAAGATTAATCATTGCTCAGTAGAATAAATAACAGCATAAGTAACTTGATCAAAATTATATTTGCTGCAACATGATAATAACATATATTGTAGTGATTAAGACTACATTGCCGTGGAAGCATCCCGGGTTCTCACTAACCGGGGAGATGGCGATTCGAATCGATTTGCAAACCACCGTGGCGAATACCCCGACACAAACCAGGTCTACTTTGCAAGGGCAGACCCGATCACTCCCGGGGCGTTACGGGACGTAAAGTCTCGGTCTTGCCGGCTACCCCCTCCTTCGAGCACCCAAGTGGCGTAAAGCAACGAGTACGACCCCTCGTGCGCATCTTCTTGTGCCCGACAACCACACCAACCATCACCAAAGGAGGGAGCGATAAAGCGAGCATGGCCGGCCCCCTTACATTCCCACGAGCTTCGTGGCTCACGACCGGCGGAGCCTACTAAATGCCGTGCGTTCAACTTCCGACCACGGCCCGACAAAGTATGAGTCCTTAAACGATCGGATGGAAAGACCACAAGTTCCATCCAATCTAACATGTTTTAATTTAACGAGGTTCTCAAAGAAAGCTTGACAATCACCCATGTGATTGTTCACAACATTTCCTCAAGTGACCGGAATCACTGTCTCTTGCAATCACGATCTCGAGCATTAACCTAGACCTCTATATAGGATAAGGCAACTTGCAACAAGGATCATAATGCATCAACGGTTTCAACCAATTCCCTAAACTTAATGCAGGAAACATATAAAAAGACTCAAGTCAATTTAATTGGAAGAATTAGGAAAGGGCAAAGATGCTCCGGGGCTTGCCTCGCAGAACGTTGCCGGACGCGTGCTCCGGACACTCGGTCGGCTCGTCGGTCGACCCTTCATCTCCTGTGACTCCTCCGGACTGCACTCCCAAATTGGAACAGCTCCCCGCTCCTCGATCAGCTCCTCCCCGATCCCCGATCCTGAGATGATGCATATGATGGAGAAAAGATATAATTACGATTACATAAATATCATCTTGCATAAAGTAATATGTGTATGATGGATGGATGCTTCATGATGCAAGCTATTAGTAAGTGCATATCTCTTCCGTAGAAACACAACTTATTCTACACAAGAAACCCTAACAACCTACATCAAGCAACACCCTAAACTCACTAATGGCAGGAAATGGCAGCTTGACATGCTTTGTCACTAAAATAGTCACACGGGGAGTTCTACAACTCCAAATTCAGTGAACTAGGACTCTATGGAAAGCTAACAAAATTTCCTACAAAACATTCCACAGCATCCAGAGCTGAATTTGAACTTATCAGCCTAGAAATTGGGAAAAACAGAGGCTCTGTTTTCAGCCCAAACATCACATATAACCTCCATAACTCACAAACTAGTCATGCAAAATATCTCAAACTTAACCAGCAAGTAAATCAAGTAATTATCTACCAAATAAACCTACTGGACATGTCAAAAGATAATTTAAAGCACATGAAATGACATACCCTAGCAAACACTACACTTGCACCCTATAATTAAATAAAATGCTAGAACAAGAAAATGTCAAAACTACTAAGCTGACCAAACCAAGCTTACTAACAGATCATATGCATGCTAGGAACACATAATAAAAAATACTAATACACATCATCTTCATATAAACATATATTTCTAGCCTATTTTCCATGCATCATAAATATGATAAATACACAACTACTTCAGAAAATTCTACAAAAATTACCAGAGCATCTTACTGGAATATAACAGCTACCATAAAAATCTTAGGGCAAGCTCATGCTCATACAGCCCTACACAAAAATGACAAGTTTACACTAAACCTATGCATGAAAATACTTTGTACTATGAAAAGTGTCAGACAACAGATTTCTAAGTATGAAAAGCTACTGAAACCTATCAAGAACCACCACACCAAGTTTTACATCCAAAATCCTAGTATTCATTTTTCTATGAATTTCTAAATATCACATGATAAAAAGCACATAAATGAAAAATCACATTTCTTCTACAGAACATACCATGCATGATATTTTTCCTAGACTCTACTCACAAAAAAACAAGCACTTTTCATACAGAAAGCATATTTTTATCTTGTACCAATTAAAAGATATGATTTTCTCCAATTTCCATGCATTTCTAGCCATAAACAAATCTCTATATAAAAGTTCTCAGAAAATAGGATTTCATATTTTTATACTGTAGCCTATCTTCTAACAAACATGGCAAAATTTGTTTCACTCAAAATGGACTCAAAATGACCAAGATATGAATTTCTAAAGCTTTTCAACAAAACTGAAAAAAGAAAAAGACAAAAGAAAAGGAAAATCGGGGGGGGCCGCGTGTCAGCGACACAGAACAGGGCGCGGCGTGGGTGGCGGGATCTCCGCCGGTGAGTTTCCCGACGAACCAAGGGCACCTCGGCTTCCTCGACAAGAGCTATCGATCCATACCATTTTCCCCAAAAGAAATCGACTCTAGCGCGACCTCGGCGAAGCGGCGGCGGCGGCGGCGGGACGACGGCGGACCGGCCGCTCGGTGCTCGGCGGGGCGAACCAAGACCCGTTCGACTCCTCTTGACTCAACTAAGACATGCAAAGCCATTCCAAGCTCAACGAGCAACGGCGGCGAAAACGAACGCGCCGCGGCGGCGCACGGGCATCGCGTCGGGCGACGACGCCGTCCAGCCAAACGCGGCGACTCACTCAACCATCTAGCTCGAGAGCTCAAGCACCTCTAGGCGATCCTAAAACACGAAATAAGCGCGGGCCAAAACTCGATCTATGAGCTCGGGCGTGAGCTTGCCTCGGCCGGCGGCCATGGCGGACTCGCCGGTGAGCGTCGGGGACGGGAAATGAGGTCCGGTCCGTACGATCTTTACCTCGATTCGGCCGATGGCTTTATGTAGGGCAGCTCATTGCGACGCTAGGGATCTAATTTGGGGTGGATTGCGCGGTGACGACGGTGAACGCAGGGGCGGCGGAGCTCGATCGACGGCGATGGCGCCACGGGCGGCGCTTTTCTCCACGCCGAAGCGGCCGGGCGGCGGTGGTGGAGTGAAGCTAGGTTAGGCGCCGCGGCGCCCTATTTATGCGGCGCACGACCGGTAACGGCCCATCCGGGCCGTACATCGGCGTCCGCGTGCGCAGCCACGTCGCCGACGCTGGCGGTGTCGGCCGGCGACGGCCGACAAGCCCCCCCTACTGTTTTTCTGAACCAGCGACTGTTTTGGCCTATGCCTCGAGATCCGTGTGGAATTTGGAAAAAGTCAAAACGTCAACTTTGTAGGAATTTCATAAGCTACAAAACACTCAATATGAACTTTTTTCTAATTCGGCCTAGATTTGGAGATAAAAATTAAAAACAGCAAGGTCAAACTAAACTAGTCAAAACAGAGTTTGAATTTGACTCAAATTTGACCCAAACTGTTGGGCACTATTTGAACCCTTTCCAAACCTTTTCACAAGAAACTTATAGAAGATCATTTGCTCCACATAAAAAGTACTTCATTTCATCTATAGAAACTTTTTGCTAGAAACACTTCTATCAAGCACTTTTGAAGTGAGTTTCAAAATGGGTCAAAGAGGTTTGACTCTCTAGGGCTATTTTATAAAAATTTTCTAAATTGAAACACAAGCTCAAACATGGTCCTAAATTATGTCAAAAATATATCTAGGCACAATGTAGGTCCAAAACATCATTATAGCAAAGATCCTATAGTAGCTAGATCAAACAAGCCTGAGATGAGAGAAACTCAAATTAAATGCTATTATCACTTGCTCATGCATGAAATGATGATGATGCTATGCAAATGATCATGCTTTCAAGATGCTTAACACCTAGGGTGTTACAGCGCCTCTGGCGAATCCCCTCCCACCGGCGTTTGGGGCCCCGAGGCGGGCGGCTCGCTCCGACGCCGATGGTTGGCGGCGTGTGCTCCCCAAACCACTGACCCGCCCGGTCACAGGTGCAACAACCGCATTTGGCTGGGGGATGTGCTGAAGGCGCGGCGCCCGCCCAGCAGATGATCCCGTTGGCGTTAAACGGCCGGCGCTTCCGTTGTCTCGGCGCCAACCACCGTGTCGCACAATGCCGGGACCACTGTCGCGGCGCTTTCTTGTTGCCATGGTCTCCACCACCATGCCCGGGGCGTGCGGCGCCTAGAGTTGTGCCCGGCGAGTGTCGCGGCTCGGCTCACGTCGTTCGACCCACACGCCTCCCGCCACGTCGACCAAGATGGTCCACCGATTTTGGAGGTGGCCGTCGCGAGGGCGTTAGCGGCGGGCCGGCGGCGACGGCGACACGGGAGTGCACCTGTGGTGGGCGGCAGATGACCGACGATGTTCTTTGTCCACTCCTGCGCGTCAGACCCGTTGGTGCTCGAGCCCGGCGTGGAGGAGCCTCCGACATGGGTTGACCCTATGTTGGATGAGATCGCCGCGTCGGCCCGGTCGCGGGCGAAAGCGCACCTGGGCCGCCGGGTGGACACCTCCGCATCGGCCGCCTCTTTGGTCTTTGGACACTCCTCCACCGGCCGCGGCCCATGCGTATGGGCGCTTGGTTGGCCCGGGGCCTGAGGTTGAGTTGATTTGCCTCGGCCATTGTGGAGGAGGGACAGGGAGGAGGATGCCACGAGAGGGATCGGGCGCCACCCGGTGACCTCTACGTTGGGCTCTTCCACAGCTTACGCGCCCCCCCCCCGCGACTCGGGCCGCCCAAGACGGCGATGTTGTCGACCGCTAGCTCGTCCACCACGAAGCGCCAGAAGTCAAGAGAGATCGCACCCACCCGCTCCGGTCGTCAAGGTGCTCGTCCTTCCTCCGTGCCGGTTGCCTGTGCGCCCAACTCAAGCTTATCTCGCCGAAGCCGACTTCATCAATGGCAAGTCTTCGACGCCGGATGTAGCGCTAAGTAAGAGTACATTGATGACTTTGGACAAGACTTCCCGAGGAAGCGGTCAAGGCACTCTGAAAAGCGGTGAGGCTCGGCGACACGAGCTCACGCAAGGCCCTAGCTGCAATCGCGGCGGAGACAGGATGGGCATGGAGCTCCCATGATCTTGCATCTAGATGATGCATATCGGCTTGATTTTAGATTGTGAGTAGTTCATTTATTTCTCCTCACCCAAATTTTGATCTGTCAAAGGCGAGGGTTGTTCTTGCGCCTCTTGCACATGTAAGACATTTGCTTCATCTTCTTAATATATCCAAAGCCGGAAACCGGATCTTTCAAAAAAAAAAAAAATATAGTTTCTCACGGGGAAACAATTTTTTTATATATATGCAAAAGAAAAATGACACATACAGTCACAAAATAGTGCTACTGGTACAAGGTGCTCGTACAAAACACAAGAGAGTTGGTATAATGTAACACTACTGTTCAAGACAAACTTAACATTGTTGATTGATGGTTCAAGTTGAATTTTCCACCGTGTGCTAATTATATTGATGAAGGTTTGTCGACATAGGAAGGCCAACAAGCTAATTATATTGAAAGGCTTTATAGAGCACAACAATACTATTATTCCCCATTTTCCTATTGGGCCAGGTTATACTCTCTCCATCCCAAATTATAAGATGTTTACTTTTTTTCACCCTAAGTTTGACTATATTGCAAATTTAGTCAAGTTTAAGTCATTCTTAAAGAACTTTTATTAATATAAACCAAGCCACGGCAAAAAAAAGAAATGATATTTTTGCATAAATTTTTGAATCGGATGAGTGGTCAAACTTAGTGTCAAAAAAGTCAAGCATCTTCTAATTTTGGATGGATTAAGACATTAAGTAATTAATATTGGCATACGATGCAAGTCCCTACTCGTCTCTATTTTCCTGTTTTTTTCCCTTTCTTCAGATTCTCCATAACATTTTACAGAGTAGAGCTAAAAGCATTATGACATATGCAACACTGCTATTGTCTGGAAAGAAGAAAGCCTGAGACATTATTGATGTTATTATCTTTACTGTTCCTGAAGCAATAAAATTCATTCAGTACGTACGGTACGGCCTTACCAAAGATGATTTCTGAAACAAGCATTGGCATCACACATCAGACATAATGGCAAGTTTGTTAGGTCCAAGCAACATTAATTGGTTAGCAACAATCTGTCTCTCATTGTGTTGAAAACAGCTGCATCCTAAACAGATCATGCAACATGACAGTAGCCAATAGCCATTGTTGAGGTAGACCTCTGAGAATCACATCTCACCTGTCTCTGAAGAGAATAATGTGCAGCCAACCTGTTACTGCAAATAACGAATCAAGCAGCTGAAGAAACCTTACACAAGAACATAAGTGAAAGAATGCTAAACATTGGTGACCCTGAAATGCAGTTGGTTCCCAAAGTTACTGCCATTTAGCATGCAGAAACAGCACCGCGAACCAAAGAGATGATCCAAAGGATTAAGGAAACTACACAGTTTTGCAAGCTAAGGATACAAGATAATCCATCAACTGTAGCCATGAGAAGATAAATTGTACCAGGAAAAGAAAGGGCCATATGAATCTACAATGGAATGCTTCTGGATGCTAGAAAGAATTCTTCCAGTACTAATTAGCTCTCTGTTTTTAGACGGCCTGCTACTATATAGGACGTGTAAACACTGTAATGCATTTAGATTTAGCAACAGGGCATGAAATCCGAACTTAAAATGCTGCTCGGCAATGGCAGGAAGTCGCTGCTCTGGTTTCTGCATCTCCAGAAATTTCTTCAGAAGTTGTGCTGCAAGTACAGGTTTTCTTGTGGTGAAGCCGGAGAGATTTCTTCCTCCAGTGACCGCAGTCCATCGCCTATGCTGCTCCCGACATTCCTACCATCTGTGGTCCTTCGCACAATGATGTCAGCTTCAGATGCAGATGATTTCCTCCTCTGTGATGAGGTCACGCTTTTTCAAGTTTGGATCCTTGCCATGCAGATGTTGGTACAGGGATCCATGAGCCATGAACTCATAAAATAAGAGCCTCTCACTGCCATCCTCGCAATAACCAAGCAGGTTCAGCAAATGTGCATGGTCTCTGCCCAGGCCCTGTCCAGTAAGGTTTGGGCCAAAACCTGTCGGGCTCGGGCCGGGCCGGGTTGGGCTGGGCTAGTTTTGCTCAGGTATACCGATGGGTTTGGTTTCGCCGGGAAATGAACCCGCAGGGCAGGTGAATGAGGCCGCTGGAGCTGGATCCATCGAGGCTGGGGTCTGGGCCATGGAGTCATGGATAAGAACCGTGTGCAGTGGAAGCTATACGTATTTTTAAATAAAAAATAGAATGCAGGGCCCACTTCAAACTCAAACCTAAACCTAAACCTAATATATGTCAAACAACTGATTTGGTATCTCCCCGCCCGCAACCAACCAACCTCCTACCCCATATCCATTTCCCCCACTAACAATCCAAATGTCACTCCCCGTCTTGTCGGGCTGTTGGGCGATAAGAGCATCCCCAACGGTAGAAGCTGGGTGCCAGCGAGCAATAGAGACGAGAGAGTACTTGGCGCTAGCCAATACAACGCTAAGCTAGCGTGTGGTGCCACACCTTTCCCAATGGGAAATGGCTAATGGAGCGCGTCTTTCACGGCTCCACGAGAAAGAGAGAGTATAGAAAACATATATATCATACCATTCTTGAGTGAAAAGTGATATCAATTAATCATTAATTTAAAACAAGAAGAAAACAAAAGCAGAGAAGTAAAGTATAGAAATTTGATAGGAGAGAGAATATATTGGGAAATATAACAGGGTCTCTGTCCCTCATGTCATGTGGCTCTCCCACACGCACAAGCAAGCATGCTCTCTCCCATCTTGAGGTTGAAGCTAGTTATGCCCTGATTTGGATCCACCTAATTAAAGTTTAGCACAAACATGAATTTTTAAGTGACTAGACATTTTTATGGAAGATTTTTCTGTTTGTTATCTTTCACTTTTTAACAAATCAAAAATTGTCACGTCACATGGTACACCAAAGCACAAATAAAAAATCAGCACATGTACATCACATAACACTGGAAGATTTGTATGGAAGTTATCTTCAACTTATAGAAACCAAATCCAGCACATCACAGATTGTTATTTATGTGAGCATGAATCTTAACAGTATCTGGGCCATAAAAAAGAAGAAAAAAACATGAAGAAGAAACTTCTGAAAGATATTTAGAAATTAAAAAAAAAAACAAATTGATGTTTTCTTGTTGGCGCGCAACAATGTTTTAAGAATAAAAAGCACACTGGCAGGCCGCTTGAGCATGGCAGCCTCTGGCCCATAGCCCAGGCAAAGGAGTAATGAGGTGGCCCAAATACGGCCTGGCATGTGATGCTCTCTCAACCCAGGGCAAAGACAAAATTTTTTTCTTTTTCTTTTGTTAACAAAGTAATGGCCCAAATTAAATTTATGATTTGGGCATATTTTATTCAAAAAATGCATTTTCCTTGTGTTAATGCCCTGGACCAAGAACTGCACATGAATAGACTTCCTCTTCGTTTCAGTCAATCTCTTTAGCTTTTACTAACGACAGTGTTGAATTGTGATGCAGCCATGCAGGTCAGTGGTGTTTGTTGATGGAGACTTAACAAATAGGCAATTACCCTCCAACACATGAGCAGAAGTGACGAGGATGGTTTAAAACAAAGTACTCCCTACGTTTTAAATTATAAGTTGCTTTGAATTTTTTTTTATTCATTTATTTTGTTATGTATCCGAACATATTATTATATCTAGATGAATAGCAAAATGAATGTTTAAAAAAAATCAAAACGATTTATAATTTATTTGGAACAGAGGGAGTAGAAACCAGCAATGGTATCATCATCACTTTCATAGTCTCTTCAGTTTTTTTTTCCCTTCTGAGGGAGGGGAGAACATTGGTCCTAGAAGTCATGTTGTTTTACTTTAACTAGAAAAAGTACTACTACCTCCGTTTCATTTTATTGTTCGTTTTAGGATTCATGCAAATGCAACAATAATTTAATGAATTTAGACTCATCTATATATAAATATACATGCAACATTGCATGCACCTAGACATTTATTTTGGTTCCTACAACGACTAAGAAAATGAAACAGAGGAAGTATCTTTCTCTGAGGATTGCACGGAACTAGATTTGAACATTTGGATGAGTAAAATGAAATAACCTAAATGATGAGCTTACAACAATTACCTCTACTAGTAGAGAGATTAATTTTAGGTCCGGTTTGGATTCTTGGAATTAAATCTCCATTGTAGTTTAGGCACATATTTGAGATACGCTCTATAATTTTTATAATTTTACTTAAGTTGAAGACCACAATAAGATAAGATGGTGATTTATAGAATCTACTTCCCATCTCCCGCCTTTATGAATATGAGATATGCTTATTCTTGAATTTATAGTAAAGTTGGACATTCAGCTGCACCCGATAGAGCCGGATCGCTTTGTCTGGCGTTGGACGGCTGTGTGCGCTCAACCTACCGATTGTTGGCTGGACACATATGGCTAGGGCTAAGGAGCTGTGGCGGGCAATGGCTCCTCCGCATAATGAAGCATGTGCAAAAGCCAACTTTCATGTTTCTACTTAATGAAGCACGTGCAAAGTCTATTTTTGAAAAAAAAGTTTATGTAAAATAAAAATATTTATATTTAAGGATTGTTCGCTTCAACTAAAGCGTAGCTGGAATGTGGGATGTTCATGTACATCCCGTGAGAGAGATTATAGCCGGCCGCTGCGGTTCTAGCTCTGTGAGAGTGCAACAAGAAATTGATCTAATATAAACATATATTTAATAATAAAAAGTAATGATATATATTTATTTAGTTGCATAAATATTGGTATTTTAATTATAAATAAATCTAGTTAAACTTAAGATTGGGTGACAGGTACCCCTTTGCGAGAAGGTGTAGTATTAACATTTAGTTCCAGCTGCACTACACCGGGCTAGAGGTCTTGAGTGAGGAAGAAAGATGATGGCGTCGATCTGGGCAATTTTCTGTTGTTCTGTCGTTTTCCAATTCCACGCACATCAAAATATCATTAGTTCTTCTAGAAGTATTCGTCTTTCAGTAGCTAATTTACATATATAGACTAGCTAATTATTTGTTGGCCAGCTCGTTTAATTTGTTTGCAGAAGAAAATCAATAGGAGATGGGACATTTGATTTGATTGAACCGGTAATAATAAAAGGATTAGCTTGAAGTACGTGGTAGCCTTGTAGTACGAGTAGAGATTCTCCGGGAACTGTACGGAGTAGACTAGAGATGTGCAGAGTGTACATAGGCCTAAGGCATATTACTATCTCCGTATTGGTAAGGAGCCCGTTTTGAAAAAGTTTTAGGTCAAACATTGAGAATATAAATCATCAATAACTTTTAAGTTGTTAAGTTTATAAATAGATTTGTCTTAAAAAAATTACACTCTATATTAAGCATCTCACTCTAACAGATTCTCCATTCTCATCTTCTAGTGTGGCTAGCTTAAGGGGCTAATTTGGAGAGCCAGCTGCGAAGTTGGGTAGCTAATCTGTTAGAGAGCTATTTTAGTGTTGAAATACCAAAATTTGGCTTGAAGAGACATTTGGCTAGTCTCTTAAAGTTGCCCTAAGAAACTCTGTCTGTTTTCTTAGACCTAGATTATTAATTACTAGTACTAGTACCAAGTTTTTCAGGTGCGTGACACTTTTTCATCATTAGCTAACTCAGAGAATAAACAAGTAAAAGTACTCGCCCCTAAAAAAAGACATATAATTCTCGTTTTTTTTCAATAGTATCAATAGATTAATGACGAAATATATTTTTGTAAAAATATAATTTTGGCTAAATTTATATAAAATGTTATTGACGTTTATAATACAAAATAAGTATCAATAGATTAATGATGAAATATATTTTTATAGTATATTCTATTTGAGATATAAATATATTAATATTAATTACTATAAAATTGATTAAACTTTAGTGAAGTTAACCGACACAAAATTCCGTTGTTGCATGGTTTTTGGTACTGAGGCGGTATCTTTTGGTTCTTACCTAGCGAACGTGTGATATTACTGTACACAGAGGCAGTAGTACTCCTACGTGAGTTTGTAACCATTCGATTTCTTTGAAAATTCTCTGAATTTAGCGTCACCGAATGTTCAGATCATGAGAGTGGATCCGACACGCGGATAGGACGAGAGGTGAGTGAGGCCACCTCACAGGCGCTGGATGCATGTGACGCAGAAAGTGACAAATCAAGTCAAAAACTAGGGCAGTTTTGTCTGTGCAACAAGTCACAAAAATCTCTGTCTCCTTTTTTTTCGAAGAAAACAAGTCAAAAATTCTAAGTACGTGGAGTTGTGTATTACTACTATTACTATACTAATACTCCCTCGTCCCACATGAGTTTGTCGTTTTTTTGACTTTTTGAACTTCATGTTTGACCATCGGTCTTATTCAAAATATTTATGCAAATCATAAAATAAAATAATCAATATTCAAGTATCTTTATTGATAAAATAAGTCATAACAAAATAAATTATATTTGTGCAAAAAAATTTTGAATAAGACGAAGATCGAAAAAAAGATGGCACGAAATCCAGGGGTGACAAACTCGATTAGGACGGAGAGAGTATATAAGATAGAGAGGTGAGATTTGTCAAAAAAAAAAAAAAAAGTTTGGTGCGGTTGACTACATACATAGAGCAATACACATAAGAGGGTGTTTGAATCTGTTGACATATGCTAAACACTACTTTAGCATTTAAAGCTAAGTTTCTAACTCATGTCGTAGGCTTTGGGACACTTTTAGCACTGCTGTTTGGATCTAGTGTTAAAATTGAAATGCTAGTGTTAAAATTGAAATGCTAAACTTAGTTAAAGTGAAGGTAGTCGTTTAACTCGTGTCAAACTTTTTTTTTTTTTTGACAACATCTCGTATCAAACTTAGAATTTTGTTTATCTTTGCGGGGACAGAGAGTAGTAGTGCATTTGCTTTCCATTATTCTCTGATGGAAGTGCAATTGCGTTTTTTTTTTGCATAGTTTGAACGCATGCGCTCGTGGTATCTCTTTTTTGCCGATGCTCTATCTGCCCGTCACAGTTACTTTTTTTTTTTTTTGACCGAAAGTCACGGTTACCTTTGGATGGCATGCATGCGTCGTGGTCAAAATGACCGTGGGTCATCGCTGCCGGCCGGCACCGGCCGGCGTGTATATCAGCATCAGCATTGACTTGTAGCGACTTTATCTACGTAACGGTTCTGAGTCTAAAGTAAGATGCATACTGAATAATTCCCTTTGACAGAACATGCAAGGTTTTACGGGCTATGGTTTTCATACATAGTCCCTCCGTTTTTAAATTGTAGTTCGTTTGACTTTTTCAACCTCAAGTTTGACCACTGCGTCTTATTAAAAAATTTGTGCAAAACACAGTCAAATTTAAGTCATTTTTAAGGACTTTTTTAATAAAGCATGCTACAACAAAAGAAATGATATTTTCCATAATTTTTTTTGAATAAGACGAGTGGTTAAAATTAGAGTTGAAAAAAAGTCAAACTTAACTACAATTTGGAATCAATTTAAGTACTATTCTGTATACTACTTATATCCTAATGAGTACATAGTACCAGTAGGCAATAGTAGTACTTACTCCTATTCCAAATTATAAGAGTTTTATTTACCATTGCTTTTGATGTATCTTGAAAAGATAAAATGTCTTATTATTTTATTTATAAATGTATATAGAAAAGACGAAACATCTTATAATTTAGAAAGTATAGTAGAAAATGGTAAATAAAGCTTTAAAAAGGTGTTGTTCAAAATCTTCAAATGGGGTGAAAGGTATACTTGCTTTGCTGCCGTGCCGAAGTAGGCAAAGTAGAGTAGGAGACTTAAGCTAGAGGATAACCTAGCTTATGCATCATGCATCATGCGTGCTGTGTGCCAATATCAAACAAGTGCACTGTCATACGAAAAGTAAACAGAGCAAATTCAGACGCAATGCATTCTTTCTACTGCACTCCTATAGCGATGTACCTGTACTGTACCTGGCAACTGTTGACTCATGCATGCACACAAGCACAAGGACTCAACTGTGACGGCAAGGCCTTGCCTATCTTTCCTTGCGTTGTCCATGTCCTTTATTTGTCCAAGGTCAAAAGAATGTCTGAATCCGCGGGAATTCAGGATCGCTAGGCCAGACCCAGACAGCAGCAGCAGCTAATTCACCATTTGTTTGTCCTCGTCTACTTTCTAATCCCTCCTTTTTTCTAACTACCCTGACGTTAATCTCAAGGCTGTTCATCTCAGCGCTAGTAATACCAACTCGTCTGAATACGGTGCACGGTCCCTCTCGTCGTCTTCAGAGATCTCGATCCTCTCCACTCATGTTTGCCTAGGCTCAGTCCATGGACCATCCATGGACCACTAGTACAGCGCTAGCGTGTGTTTTCTCTTCACATGTTTTGTCTAATCCTGCTAGGGTCGATCTCTAGCTACTAGTCTTAGTCTCTACTCTCTAGTCAATGATTCAATCTTCAACCATTTTACTTATCGGAGAAATTTTTATCGATGATGGGACACGTGTTATTCTTGGCGGTTCACAGAGATTTGTTATATATGCCAATCCTTTGCTCAACACTGAAAGCTAAGCTAGTGGAACAAAACCAGCTAAAAACTAGAATTAACCACGAACGCATGGTAAGCTATTGGCTTAATTGATACCACGTCTACATCTAGTCATCTTTAAAAAGCATTTCGCCTAGTGTAAAATTTTAGGAAAATCTTAGAAAGTCTAAACGATGTAATCTTTTGAATGAATGTAAAATTCACAGGCGGTCCCTAATAAACCTGCATCATGGTGCCATCTAGATCTTGCTATTTGAATCCCCGAACTTGTGCAATAGTGTCACTTGGGTCCACAACTCTTGGATTTTGATATTTGCATACCTAAACTAGTATAATAGTGTCGTCAACAAAGAGCTGGGGCACATGCCCCCACTCAAATTCTGGGTTTATAAAGAAAATATGTTGTTATGGTCATAACCTCCGGTTGTATGCGGTAGAGGTCGACTTGACCTGTAATCTAGGCAAGTACTTACATGTTCTTGTATCCCAAAATGTCAACTCCTTGTACACACCACGCTAGGGGCATTTCCTAGCCTATTTAACTTGCAACCGAGAGAGCCAGGAAGGCTATCTCGTTCCAACTATTTTCACAACCTAAGTATAGATGATAGGTGGATCGACCTTGGGTCGGTGTGAGAGAAGAGGTGGTTAGGGATCGAAGTATATTTGGTTCCCAATTCTATCGTCTTGAGTATAGCTAGCCGACACTATTATGGCCCTATACGAAGCTCTAAGTGAGGCCTGAATCAAAGTACCAAATATAGCCAAAATAATATTAATATCCTGTAGAGAAAATGTGATATATCAATAATAGTACCATTTGAACCCTTGGTTTGCATAATCTTTACTTTAATAACATCATTCTCTTCATGTTCTTTGAAATAAAATCTTCTGTACAATTAATATACTCATAATTAATCTTCTCCAAAGAATACTCGCGACAGAGACGAGATGAAACAGATCGAGCGAATATGTGATAATAATTCTCGCCCTCTGTCTTGCTTTGTATTCGCTTTATTTGGCTAAGCACCCGGTGGAGTCATGAAGACGAGATGAACAGACGACGGATACGCGAGACGAACAAGAGAATAGGATACTCCATGGGGGCCTTGGGACTCGGAGCCAAAAATACGAAATGTTGCCACACAAGCGAAGTCGCAGCGAGGGCCGCAGCGACATGCATGCCGAGTACATATGGCCTTCTACTACTCGGCTCGGCTAATATTTTGAGGCCCTGAAAATTGGGGGGCCTAGTACGGTCGTCCCGGTAAACACGCATGCGCACGGCCCTAATCTTCAGTATAGCTGACAAGGTGAACCTCAGGCCGGTGTGTGAGAGAAGGCGGTAGGGATCAGAGTATATATTTGGATCCCAATTATATCTTCTTCATCTACCCTACATTTGCTATTCTACCGATCGTTCTCGTTGTAATTGGTATCTCAAGCTTTTCGATTTCAGGGAGAATTTTTTGTTTGCAGCTCTGCTCTTAGATATGGTGCCGAAGCGGAAGATCACCAAATTCCAAGTGAAGACGACAATTTCGGTCAAGGAGCTCAAGGCATCCATGAAGGCAATGGCGTAGTAGTTCGCCGGACTTTAGGGCATGGCGAAGCAATATATTCGCCGAGTTTGAAGGGGTCATGAGGACCATGGCCGACAAGCTCAATGACTTCTAGGTATGGCATACCATCATGGAGACATCTATAGGCTCCATCACGCAGCAATCGAAGGAGACGATCGAGGACACTGGTGCAGTAGCTCGAGGCGCGTTCATCACCACCCTTGCCTCCGATGTCAACTTTGTCGCCTCCGCACCTACCGTGACGTTCTGACAACCTCCACAACCGTTGGGGTAGTTTGGCCTCAACAAGGCCACAACATGCGGTCGCTTGTCAAGCTCTCGATCGCTTTTATTACGTATCTAGACACAGTGTACATAAAAAAATTTATGTATATATAAAAAAAAAAAAGGACATTTTATATATAATTTGATTTGTAATGGAGTAAATGATAAAGCAAGTATAGTAAACAAACCTTTAGTAGGTGTTGTTCAAAAATCTTCGAACGGGGTGAAAGGTAGTGCCGAAGTAGGTAAATAAAGAAGAGTAGGAGCCCTAAGTTAGAGGATAACATAGCTTAGAGCAAGTATTATAGAAGGCTGTAAGCCGGCTAAATGATGACGTGGAGGAGAGAAGAGAGGAGAGAGAGGAGAAGCAGGCTGTAAGCTTACAGCCGGCTTGGACACAGGAACCAAAAAACTTTGTGAGACAGATAACTGGACCCATTATTAAATGCTGAAGACTTAACCATTGTACAGGTGGGCTGAGAAGTAGGCTGACCTAGCCTTACAGCCAGCAGCCGTATTATAATACTTGCTCTTATGCATGCATCATGCATGCTGTGTGCAAGCAAATAAGTATGGAGTATACTTCTAGACGAAAAATCAGAGGAAATCTAGACGCAAATAAAGCCTCATGCTTTCTACTAGTTTCTACTGTAATCCTACTATATCTCACAAAGACTCGTTGACGGCAAGGCGGCAAGGCGGCAGCGGAGTCCGTGTCCACGCCAGGCCTCAAGGTCAAAAGAATGTTTGAATCCGCGGGAATTCAGGGCACAGCGCTAGGCCAGACAGCAGCAGCTTCTTTACCATTGGTCTGTCCTCGTCTTGCTTCTTATATATTCCTTCTTTTTTCAAACTATAACCAGACGTTAATCTCAAGGTTGTTCAGCGCTAGTAAATACCAACTGGCACTACACTGTCCGTCAGGGCGTCCACAATGGTAATAGCCAGTACTAGCTACGTAGTCAGCTGACGTGGAGGTGAGAGACAACAATAAGGACTATTTTATATTATTGGACCCACATGCTCCTCTCACATATTCTTGGGCTACGTGAAATAGTCTATCTATTTACATGTAGGTAGTGACTACTCTCTCCTACTTTTCTCTTGCCACGTCGTATCTAGATAGTCAAATAGCTAACAATTGGAGACGACCTAACACGGTTGCACGGTCCCTCTCGTCGCCTTCAGAGATCTCGATCCTCTCTACTCATGGTTGCCTAGAAGGCTAGCTCTAGCTTAGTCCATGGACCACTGGTACAACGACGCTAGCGTGTGTGTTTCTCTTCACATGTTTTGTCGTATCCTAGTCTCTGGAGTACCTTCTTGTCAATCATCGTTCGATCTCCCATTTTACTTAGCGGAGAAAAATTCATCTATGTGTGTAAGCTCACAAACTTTGGAGTTGAACCACACATGTTGTTCTTGATGGTTCACAGAGATTTGTTACGCCAATCCTTTGCATACTCAACATTGAAAACTATTGGCTTAATAGGTACCATTACCTCTAGTCTAGGTTTTCAAAAACATTGGGTTGTTTGGCTGATGGTTTTTGCACATGGTAAGCCGACCGATACTATTTAGTTGTGAGAGAAAAAAAGTGTACCATGGTTGATAAGTTCAGGTGAACAGGGCAATGTGCCTTAAAAAAAAGATTTAACAAAATCTGTCTTAAAAAAGATTTAGCAAAATCTACCTTACAAATGATTTAGCAAAAATCTTAAAAACATTAATAAACACCATAACTTTTGAATGATTGTAAAATTCACGAGCGCTCCCTAAAAATTTGCACGATTGTGTCATCTCTAGATCGTGCTATTTGAGTCCCTAAAATGTTGTGTTGTGGTGTCACTTGGCTCCACAACTCCTGGGATTTTTGATGTATTCGATAATTACTTTAAGGGCCTTCTCAATGGTTTTCAAATAGCTAGTCTATCGGAGATCAAATATTTAGTGACTCCTAAATAGTTAATCTAGCACGACCTCCTAAAATGAACTATCTCATATCTCATATTATTCTCCACTACAATGTTCTTTTCTTTACTATTTATATACCATCAAATTAGTTATTTGAAAGTAGTCATTGAGGACACCCTAAGGAGGGCCATTGAGGACGCCCTATGGAGAGTGATTTCAAAATCACACATCAATAAAAAAAAAACTATCACAATTGTAGATCGTCCCACGCGAATCATGTACACTGAACTCAACTATTGTAATTACGAAACCAAAAGCGCTTCCTTACGTGCTCACAAAGGTAGATGCCGATCAGCCTTGCCATCGCAACAATGGTTGATGTATTAGTTTTACCAGTGACTATTTACATTATCATAATTTATCCACATGGTGTCTTGCCGATTCACGATTTCTTTCAAAATCTGCAAACACGTTCACTTTTAAAATAAAATAAAAAGAAACAATTTTGGCAGTCCAAGTACACGCCGTAAGTAAACGCCAGGTCCACGGACAACATATTCTTACTGAAGAATAAATCTATACCTATACCTACTAATAAAGAGAGAAAATTTCTTGACCAAAATTTGGGTCTGCCTTTTACCTATCCCGATCGGTTCCGGTTACTTAATTCCGCTCGGGTCCGATCGTATATACATATATATCCCGCTTGGTTAGGCGCCGGCGTCCAGCCTTCTATACGACTAGGAAAAGAGTCCCACCCCTCCTCTGTCGTGGTGCGCCGCCACTTGCCGAACTGCGCACGCAAGGCCAAGGCCCATCGTTGTGGATAGTACGCTCCTGCCAACAAAATCGGCGGCGGCGTGCATCCATCTCGCCTTGGCTAAGCCGATGCCGAGGTCTGCCCCACTGAGTGGTGCTGCTGTCTTCGCGCCTCCGGCCTGGTACAAGCCGCGTCATCTCACCGCCGTGTGTCATTGTCATGCTACGTATATCGGAATTGAATCCAAAAACGAAGTTACTGGTGTGTCCGATATCCGGCAAGAACACCTTCGACGTCGCTAATCCATCGCATACATCTGCACGTATCACAAGTCAATTAGCTGATGGCCTGGTGGTGCCATGCATGGTTTGATAGATGATGATCCATGTGTAATTTTATTATCAAAGTTCTCTTGGTGACCGATGTGGGCCTAACGCTTGCCGCTAACGCGGTAACGCCGCTCGCTTCAATCCGCCGCACTCCGCAGGATCCGGCGAGGTGCCAATGGTGCCGAGGCGGTAGCGTAGCTGGCGAGCGTGGTGCGAGGTTAGCTGGATCCCGAGGGTGGCAAGGTGAGATCCTTCAGCTGCCCTGCTCATAGTTGGATGCGCATCTGTCTTGCCTGTGTTGTAGTAGTACTGTGCCACGCTTCTTCTCTTTCTGATTGCATCTGGCTTAGACGAGGACAATCCACTAGCTCCATGTCTACAAATTAACACCCCTCAGGAGGAGGGCGCCGCCACGCAGCACATGTGCTATGTATGATGCACGCGGACGACTATGTTAAGTTGTGGTGGACGAGCTTGAAGTTGAGGTGGAGGAGCAATATTTGCTTTCATTAATAGACTCTTTTCTGATTCTGGGGAAGGGAGAGAGTGTGCGTGGGGAGCGAGCTGCCTGTGCTGAGTTGCTGCTTTCTTTTCGTGTAGACGGAGAATTTTCAAAAGAAAATTTGGAGACGGACTCGACGTTGGGGAATAGAGAGGTAACTGCTTGTGGATTGCAATGTTCAGTGTAAGGAAACAGAGAGGTAGGAGATGCTAAACTCAGGATGCAAGCGGGCCGCTCTGCAGAGGTCTGCAGGCTGCCGCTGCTTGCCGCAAAATTATTTTGCGGGCTTTGCGGTCGTCCACTTCCTGCAGGCTGTTGGCGGCAAGCAACCACCGGGCCCAGCGGTCAGCCTAGCAGGACCCGCAACGTATCTCACGGCGTGACCTGCGTGGCGATACGCACTAGGAAGGTTCGCACGAGGGTGGGTGCGTGCATGCCTGCCATGCATGTGTGCTGTGGCGGGGTGTGAGTTTGCAATGCATGCATGGTGCATGCCAGTGACACGACACAGCGCCACAGCCCCAGCCTCGCAGCTAAACCAAACCACCGCGTATCCGTCTCATCAAGAGCCAAAGCACAGGACATGGACGGCCGAGGAAGGCCGCGCGGGTGCGCGTATATACGCGTAGGTGAAGCGTGACGCACGTGGAGAGTGAGGCTGGGCGGGAGATCGCGCGGCGTCCAGCGCTGGAACGTGTCGAGCAAGATGATTGCGGGTCCTAGCAGGTGTCTCGCAGGATCTGCTAACGTCTGCTGGGCTTATCAGGTTGGCTTGCTCCAAACCGCAATAATCTAGCAGGCCATCTGCATTGTCCAAAACGGGATTTAAGCGGGGCGGGCAAAGCGGGCTTGTGGACAGGCCCGCGCCGCTTGCATCCTGATGCTAAACTAAGCAATCAAAGATCAAATTCATGGTGTAGCCGTGGTGTTATAGATTAGATTGAGGGACTGCATCTGCTTTGAGTTTGGCAATAAGAGGTGGGATTAAGCTCTCAGCTTTTATATTGTAACTATTTTTTTTTTTAAATGTATCTTGTTGTGTTTAAGTACACATAGTTTGCTCTTTTTTGCTTTGACTGATATTTTGATAATATGTTTTCTAACTAGCAGTTCAGTTTGCTTCTTAAACTTAATCGTCATGAAATATAATTATATAGATTTATGATAATACATTCTGCATTTTAAATGTGTGGTTAATTGACTTGACTCACTGTGGAGCAGACACCAGAGTTCAGTGTAGGGTACCCGTTGCAACGCACGGGCATATTTCCTAGTAAAAATTAAACCAAAGATTTTTTTTTTTTTTTTTTTTTTTTGGGGCAATCCCAACAAGTCAACAACACGAAAGCTCGTTAAAAACCACGCCGGAAGACGGAAAACGAAGCCAAGCGCGCGCTGGCAGCAAAACTCCAAGCTTTCTCCATCGCGTGCGCGCCTCTCCCCCTCTCTCTGCTTCGCCGTCGTCCTCTCCCCGCGCGCCATGGCCGCCGTGCGGGACGACGACCAAGGCGGCGACCCACCGGAGTCGACGCAGCTACGGCTGGGCGACGACATCATGTGGTCAGAGATCAACGGCGTGTACGACCGCGACGACTCGCTCAAGGAGAACACCAACCCCAAGTCGGTCGCCAAGACCCATCCCGGCGGCGGCGGCAGCGCCGTCTCCGGGTCCTCACAGCGGTTCTCAGGCAACCTGAAGCCGACAGCGGCGCCCATCATCGGTCTGTCCGCCGGGAAGCTGGGCGCGTCCCGGTCCGTGCGGCGGCAGCACCACCCGCCCGCCATGTTCCCCAAGAAAGCCAAGACTGGCGGCGGTGGGCGCGCGCACAAGGCCGCCGTCCCGGAGCCCGGGTCGCCCAAGGTGTCCTGCATCGGGAAAGTGCTCTCGGACCGTGAGCGCGCGCGCCCCTCGGCCGTCCCCCGCGCGGCGGCGGCGGCGCGCAGGGTCCGGCTCCAGGGCTCCCGGGTGCTGCGGCGGGATGGGCTTCCTCATGCGCCGTAGCCGGTCCAGGCACAGCGCCGTCGAGTGCGTCGACGACCTGTCCCCGCCGTTCCCGCACCTGGCGGCCGCGGCGTCGAGGCGCAGGGAGGTGGAGGTGGAGGATGAGGAGGTGACGGTTGCGGAGCCGGCGGTGGCGCCGGGGCTGGGAGGCGTGCGGCGGTTCGCGTCGGGGAGGCGGGCGGCGGAGTGGGCGGCCCAGATTGAGGACGACGGACACGTGGCGAGATCTGGGCCGTTGTAGCGGTAGTTGAGGTGTGGCTTTCGGTGTGGTTGCGCCTATGCTTTAGCTGTAGTTGAGCTTGCCATGTACATACCACCCTCCTGTTTTCAAATCAAATCAAATCAAATCCGTAGAAATTGATGTTTGGGTTGACAAATTTTGGTTGCTTTTTGTCCTGGTTTACTTGCATGTTTCCAAACAATTTTTTTTTTTCTCTGCAAGGCTGCATGTTTTCATTAGCTGCCAGTGATTGGAAATTTGGAATGCACTGTTTGTGAAGGAATGAATTCTCAGATTGTGAGCCGTGTACAGAGACCACAAGATAATTACTAGGATAGATAGATTGGTTGATTACTGTGTGTAGATGGCCAAAGCAAATCAAATCAAATCAAACAAAAGGGAGGTTCGCTAAAGCACTCAATTGACAGGGTACTCGTAGTAATCCGTTTCTGTCACGTTCCGGTAATAATAAATAAGAATAGTACATAAGTAAATCCGCTAGTGAAGTGATTCAATTCGCTCGTGCACACAACCACCAGAAAATGTAGCTGTAGTGTACCTGTATCTGTACCTCCTTGGCAGCTGTCCACCTCCATTCATGGACCCTTTCACCAATAAGGTACCCTCATCCCAAATTATAAAACGGCGTACCCAGTGTGCCGTAGTCTCCGCATTGCGCGGGGTTTGGGGAGGGGCGATTAGCGTCATGCCTTACCCACACACTATGAAATGTGCGGAGACTGGGGCTCGAACCCTGGACCTTCCGGTCATAAGCGATAAAAGCACTACCGCTTGCACCAGGGCCACCCTTCCATCCCAAACTACAAGTCATTCCAAAAATCTTAGAGAGTCAAATCATCTCAAATTTGATCAATTTTTTACGATTAGATAATAATAGTTAGGATGCCAACTAAATACCTTATTATATATTCATTGTGTAGCTCTACTTATGTGGAGTCCAACAAAATTAGATTTTCTATTTTATATTTTTTTGTGATTTACTATGAAAAGAGGGGAAAAACGAAACCACTATTACTGTAGCAAAACCGGAGTTATTGTAGTGAAACCAGGGATAAAATCTGCACGGTTTGAAAAGTTGAGGGACCCGTTTTATCCGGTTTTAGAGTTAAGAGACCAAAATCAAACTTTCGCAAAAGTTGAGAGACCCAAAGTTTTCCAATACACAATGCAACAACCGCTAATGTACAGCCCCACTTACTTTCACACGGCCCAAGTCTGGGTACATGTGGTGAGCAGCCGATGACGTTCTTATCCGGGTGGGTTCAAGTGCTCGACTTAGGGTTTTACGTATGTGTGTTCATAAGAGTGAGTGTGCGTGCGTGTGTGAACACTGTGTAATTCTAAAAAAAAAAAAGAGTGAGTGTGCGTGCGTGTGTGGGCACTGTGTAATTCTAAAAAAAAAAAAGACGTTCTTTTCTTCTTATACAACTTTTTTTTATAGGAAATGAAGAGTGTGCAAATCTTTTT